>CAUYRH010102421.1:0-26294 GCA_963574655.1 Perodicticus potto | reverse complement strand
TCACCCTGGGTAGAGTGCCGTGGCATCACAGCTCACAGCAACCTCCAATTCCTGGGCTCAAGCGAGTCTCCTGCCTCCGCCTCCCAAGTAGCTGGGACCCGCCACAACGCCCGGCCATTTTTTGGTTGCAGCTGTCATTGTTGTTTGGCAGCCCGGGTTGGATTCGAACCCACCAGTTCAGGTGTACGTGGCTGGCGCTTTAGCCGGTTGAGCCACAGGCGCCGAGCCACCTCAATAGGATTTGGAGGTGGGGCATTCAGGAGGCAATTAGGCAATTAGAGTTGCTGAGGTTGCAAGGGTGGGGGCACCATGATAGGATTAGTGCCTTTATAAGGGAGATCAGAGCTCTTTCTATTTCACTCTTTTTTTTTTTTTTGAGACAGAGACTCACTCTCACTTTATCACCCTTGGTGGAGTGCTGTGCAACTGCCATGCAGCTCACAGCAACCTCCAACTCCTGGGCTTAGGCGATTCTCTTGCCTCAGTCTCCCCAGTAGCTGGGACTACAGGTGCCCACCATGGCAGTTTGGCCAGGCCTGGGTTTGAACCCACCATCCTCAGTATATGGGGCCGGTGTCCTACCCACTGAGCCACAGGTGCCGCCCACACTCCTGTGTTTTTTTTTTTTTTTTTTAGATAGGGTCTCATTGTCATGCATGCTGGAGTACAGTGATATGGTCATAGTTCATTGCGGTGTCAAACTTTTGGACTCAAACAATCTTCCCTCCTCAGCCTCCCATGTAGCTGAGACTACAGGCACTCACCTTCATGCACAGCAGATTTTCTTATTTTTTCTAGGGTTGGGTTCTTGCTATGTTGCCCAGGCTCATCTGGAACTCCTGGTCTCAAGTGATTCTTCCATCTTGGCCTTCCAAAGTACTGGGATTGCAGGCGTGAGCCACTGCGCCTGGTCTTTCTCCCCTCACCTCTCTTTTTCTCTCTTTCTTCCTCACCCAGGAAGGGACTACAGAACCGATGGCCAAGGAATGCAGGTGGCTTCTAGAAGCTGGAAAGGCAGGAAATGGATTTTCCCCTTAGAGCCTCCAGAAAGAGCTGGTCTTGCTGACACATTGATTTTAGCAAAGCAAGACTCATGGTCAACAGGTGATTTCCAAAGTATAGCTGTGTGTTGTTGGAGCTTCTACATCCATTTGCAGTCATTTGTTACAGCAGTCATGGGACACTCATACACTGGTATCATTGTCATAGCAATGAAGCAAGAGAGAATGAGACGGCTTTGAAGTTCTAGGGGAGAAAAACACAGCTGGTCCCCAAAGTGAGACTGGCATGGGTTGGAAGTCAGATGTATCTGACTTGAAGCTCATCTTTTTTTTTTTGAGACGAAATCTCACTTTGTCACCCACGGTAGAGTGCCATGGCATCACAGCTCACAGCAACCTGCAGCTCTGGGGCTTAGGCAATTCTCTTGCCTCAGCCTCCCAAGTAGCTGAGACTACAGGCACCTGCCACAACGCCTGGTTATTTTTTGCTGCAGTTTGGCTGGGGCTGGGGTCAGGTTCAAACCCGCCACCCTTGCTATGTATGTATCACCCTACTCACTGATCCACATACGCTGCCCCGAATCTCATCTTTTTATTTATTTATTTATTTTTGAGACAGAGTCTCACTATGTCACTCTTGGTAGAGTGCTATGGCATCACAGCTCACAGTAATCTCAAACTTTTGTGCTTAAGCAATTCTCTTCCCCTAGCCTCCCAAGTAACTGGGACTACAGGTGCCCGCCAGATTGCCTGGCTATTTTTTGGTTGCAGTTGTCACTGTTGTTTAGCAGGCCCAGGCTGGGCTTGAATCCACCAACCTTGATGTATGTGGCTGGCACCTTACTCACTAAGCTACCGGTGCTGAGCCTTGAATCCCATCTTGAATACTTCTTGCTCTGTGACCTTGGGGTTCCTGCTTTCCTTCAGTTTCCTTATCTGGAAATTAGAACTAACAATAAATCTACTACATAGTATTGTCAACAGGATCCAACGACAGCCTTAGATGAAAGGACGTCCATCATTCAAGTTGTTCAGATCAAAATGCTCAACTTCATCCTTAACTCTTTTTTTGAGACAGAATTTCACTCTGTCACCTGGGTGGAGTGCTGTGGCATCATCCTAGCTCACAGCAACCTCAAACTTTTGGGCTCAAGTGATCCTCTTGCCTCAGCCGCCCAAGTAGCTGAGACTACAGGCTTCTGACACGATGCCTGGCTAGTTTTTCTATTTTTAGTAGAGATGGGGTCTTGCTGTTGCTCAGGCTGATCTCTAACTCCTGAGCTCAGGTAATCCACCCTCCTCAGCCTCCCAAAGTGCTCGGATTATAGGCATGAGTCACCATGTCTGGCTTTTAACTCCTCTTTTTCTTTTTTGCCCACACTTAATCATCAAATACTGTTGGCTTAACCTTCAAAATATATCCAAACTCTGGCTGCTTCTTCCTATGTCCATGTGAGACCCCCCATCCTCATCTGCCCTATTTTTGTTCCCCTGGTCCTCACAGCCCTGGTCCCTGGCTCTTGCCCTTGCCTGCCCTGTCTAAGGTCTGTGCTTCCCATATTGGAGGCACCTGTGATCACCTGAATCAGGATCCATTCCTTCTCTCTCCACAGCACTCCATGGCTCCCATCTTCCTTGGGAGTCAAAGCCCAAGTCCTCCCTGGGACCCACCAGACCCTGTATGACCTACCCTATACCTACTCCACCCTCCCTTCCTCCCTCTTTCCCCCTTCTCACTTTGCTCCAGCCACATGGGCCTCCATTGCTATGCCAGGCTTGGTCCTGCCTCAGGCCCTTTGCATGGGCTGTGCCTGCTGCCCAGAATATTTTTCTCCCAGACAGTCTACAGCTCCCTTCCTCACCACCTTTAAATCCTTTTTTTTTTTTTTCTGAGACAGAGTCTCAAGCTGTTGCCCTGGGTAGAGTGCCATGGCATTACTGCTCACAGCAACCTCAAACTCGGGCTCAAGCGATTCTCTTGCCTTAGCCTCCCAAGTAGCTGGGACTACTACAGGTGCCGGCCACAATGCCTGGCTATTTTTTGATTATAGTTGTCATTGTTGTTTGGCGGGCCCAGGTTGGATTCAAACCCGCTAGCTCTGGTGTATGTGGCTGGTGCCTTAGCTACTTGAGTTACAGGTGCCGAGCCCACCACCTTTAAATCTTTATATTCCATTGTCACTTTCATGAGGCCTTCCTAGACTACCATACTTAAACCTAAACTCAGCCCTCTCTCCCTGTTTTCTTTCCATGTTTGCTTTCTACACTGCTATGCACTTGGTCATGTTATTTATTGTTGCTTTCTCCCCACTAGAATGTAAAGTTTATGAGGGCAGAGATTTTTGTGTTTCATTCACTTCTGTATCCCACGTCCAGAACTGGGTCTAGAACATAGCTAAGTGTTCAATAAATAAATGATGAATAAACAAATGAGAGAATATGTTAAAAGGCTTGTCACAGGGTAAGGGTACATATTACTTGCTCACTAAATATAAGTTCTTTGTGCCTTGAGGATATCATTTGAAATATCCCTGATATTGTAAGTAGGGAAACATAGGCTAAGAAAGAGAAAACTAAGTCCAGTGTCGTGGCTCACGTCTGTAATCCTAGCACTTTTAGGAGGCTGAGGTGGAAGGATGTTTGAGCTCAGAAGTTTGAGACCAACCTGAGAAAGAATGAGACGTGAGACCCCATCTCTACTAAAAATAGAAAGATTAGCTGGGCATTGTGGTGGGTGTCTATTGTTCCAGCTCCTTGGGAAGCTGAGACAAGAGGATCACTTGAGCCCTGGAGGTAGAAAATGCTGTGACCTAGGCTGAAGCCTTGGCAACTGTAGCCTGCATGATAGATGAGACTAGACTATGTTTCAAAAAAAAAAAAAAAAAACTAACTAAAAAACACAACCCCACCCCCACCCCAAACCTAAAGAAAATGAGAAAGAGAAAAGCAGTCTGTCAGAGGTTATACTACAAGGATATAATTTAGAGAAAGTAAAAATACAAAATAGTTATCAAGGTTTGGTCACTTTTTTGAGTGCATGAAAAATCAAATCTTTGTATGTGTGTACGTATTAGCTAGCTATTGCTGTGTAACAAATTACACCCCCCCCCAAGAAAAACAAAACCTTAGCAGCTTAAAACAAAAACACTGGATGGGTGCCATGTCTCACCTATAATCCTAGCACCCTGGAAGGCAGAGGTGGGTGGATTGCTTAAACTCAGGAGTTTGAGACCAAGATTGCGATCCTGTTCCTCCTAGAAATAGAAAAACTAGCCAGATGTGTGGTGGGCACCTGTAGTCCTAGCTATTACAGAGGTTGAGACAGGAGAATTGCTTGAACCCAGGAATTTGAGGTTGCTGTGAGGTATGATGCTATGGCACTCTACCTAGGGCAACAGAGTAAGACTGTCTCAGAACAGAAAAACAAACAGTTATCCTCACCCAGGTTCTGTAGAATAGGACTTCAGGGGCAGCCAAGCTGGGTGTTCTTGTGATCCTGTGTTTGAAGTATAAGGGTCTATGATTTTAGGATTCAGGTACTGAGATCCTATTGTTTGGGTGGAAGGATCTGAAATGGTTCGGCGTTCCAAGGTCTCTTGTAGGACTGGCTAGGACAGCTTGATCCATAAGGTCACTCAGGACATGACTACTGGCAGAGAGGGTGGGAAGGAGAGGGAGAGAGAGAGAGAGATGACTCAACATATTAGCTGCAATGCTTTTATAACCTAATCTTGGATGTAACATACTGTCACTTCTGTATTCTCTTAGTCAAAGAGACCCACCCTGGTACAATGAGAGAAAGGATTTCACAAGAATGTGACTACTAAGAGGCAAGAATAATTGGGGAATACCTTGGAGGGTGACTACATAGGGCAAAGTTTGGAAGATTACAAATTAATAACTTCACAGTGGTTATCAAGGGGCTTTGAGACATACACACATATTTATATCATATCTAACTATTTCTCTAATAAATATTCTGAATTTTCTATTTTTTCTACAATGAATTTGAATCACTTCTTGTGGGGTGAAATTTATCTCCCATGAATGTAAGTTCTAGTTCTAATTCCTTGGACTTGTGAATGTAGCCTTATTTGGAAATAGGTGCTTTGCAGATATGATCAGGTTAAAATGGAAATTTGGACCCAGAGGCACAGGCACACACAAAGGGGATGCCACATGAAGACAGAAAAAAATGGAGTGATGGGTCTGTAAACCAAGTAACACCAAACATTTCCAGCAACCCCTAGAAGCCAGAGAGGTGAGGAAACTCTCCTCAGTGTGGTCCTGCTGACAACTCGATATCAGACATCTAGCCTCCAGAACTGTACGAGGATACATTTTTGTCGATTTTGTTCACAGCAGCCAAAAGGCAAAAGCAATGCATGTGTCCACTGACTGATGAACAGATAAAGTGAGGTCCATCCATACTGTGGATAGGACTCAGCCACAAAAGTAGCCATGTTTTCTACTGACAAGGATGAACGTTGAAGATATTTTGCCAAGTGAAATAAACCAGAAACAAAAATGACAAATACTGTATGATTCCATTTATATGAGGTACCCAGAGTCACAGATACAGAAAGTAGAATGGAGGTTGCCAAAGGCTGGAGGGAGGGAGAATGGGAAGTTATTGCATGATGATATGAATGTTCTTGACAGCACAGAACTGTGCACTTAAAGATGGTTACAATGGGCTCGGCACCTATAGCTCAGCGGCCAGGGCATCAGACAACATATACTGGGGCTGGTGAGTTTGAACTGGCTGGTCTGCCAAACAATAATGACAACTATAACAGCAGCAACAACAACAAAAATAGCTGAACATTGTGGCAGGCAGCTGTAGTCCCAGCTACGTGGGAGGCTAAGGCAAAAGAAACGCTTAGCCCAAGAGTTTGAGGTTGCTGTGAGCTGTGATGTCATGGCACTCTACCAAGGGTGCCATAGTGAGACTCTGTCTCAACAACAACAACAACAAAAAAATAGTGGTTCGGTGCCTGTAGCTCAAGTGGCTAAAGTGCCAGCCATGTACACCAGAGCTGGCGGGTTTGAGTTCAGCCTGGGCCTGCCAAACAACAATGACAACTACAACCAAAAAATAGCTGGGCTTTGTGGCAGGCACCTGCAATCCCAGCTATTTGGGAGGCTGAGGCAAAAGAATTGCTTAAGCCCAAGAGTTGGAGGTTGCTGTGAGCTGTGATGCCACAGCACTCTACCCAGGGTGAGAGCTTGAGACTCTGTCTCCAAAAAAAAAATGGTTACAATGATCTGGGTGAGGTGGCTCATCACATGTTTAATCTCAGCACTCTGAGAGTCTGAGGCAGAATGATCGCTTGAGCTCAGGAGTTCAAGACCAGCCTGAGCAAGAGTGAGACCCCATTTCTACCAAAAATAGAAAAGTTAGCTTGTGGTGGGTGCCTGTAGTTGCAACTACTCGGGAGGCTGAAACACAAGGATTTCTTGAACCCAGGAGTTTGAGGTTGCTGGGAGCTATGGCGCCATGACTCTAGCTATGGGGGGCAACAGAGTGAGACTGCATCAAAAAGTTAAAATGAACTGGGTGTGGCTCAGCGCCTGTAGCTCAAGTGGCTAAGGCGCCAGCCACATACACCAGAACTGATGGGTTCGAATCCAGCCCGGGCCTGCCAAACAACAATGACAACTAAATAGCTAGGTGTTGTGGTGGGTGCCTGTAGTCCCAGCTACTTGGGAGGATGAGGCAAGAGAATCGCTTGAGCCCAGGAGTTGGAGGTTGCTGTGAGCTGTGATGCCATGGCACTCTATCCAGAACAACAGCTTGAGGCTCTGTTTCAAAAAAAACAAAAAAAGAACTTGGTGTGATGGCTCATGCCTGTAATCACAATATTTTGGGAGCCTGAGGTAGAGGATCACTTGAAACCAGGAGTCTGAGAACAGCCTGGGTTACACAGTGACATCCCACCCTGTTTCTAAAAAAAAAAAAAAAATTGTGCGTCTCACACACACACACATAACATTTGAGACAGTCTCACTCTGTTGCCCAGGCTAGAGTGCTGTGGTGTCATCCTAGCTTACAGCAACTTCAAACTCTTGGGCTCAAGATATCCTCCTGCCTCAGCCTTCTGAGTAGATGGGACTACATTCACCACAGCCCTGCTGGTCTGTTTCTGTTTTTAGTAGAGAGAGGGGTCTTGCTTTTGCTCAGGCTGGCCTTGAACTCCTGAGTTCAAGTGATCCTCCTGCCTTGGCCTCCCAGAGTGCTAAGAATACTGGTATGAGCCACTGTGCCTGACCTAAAAAATAGTAAATTTAAAAGAATGGTTAAAATGGTAAATTTCATGACATGTATACGATAAAAGAACTTACAATAATTTTGTTGTATCCAGTTTGTGGCGATTTGTAATGGCAGCCCTAGGAAACCGATACAGTTATATAATCAGAAAAAAATACAGGCTCCGTGCCTGTAACTCAGTGAGTAGGGCACCAGCTGCATACACTGAGGCTGGAGGGTTCAAGCCCAGCCTGGGCCTGCTAAGCAATAACAACTGCAACCAAAAAAAATAGCCAGGTGTTGTGGTGGGTGCCTGTAGTCCTGGCTCCTTGGGAGGTTGAGGCAAGAGAATCACTTAAGCCAGTGGTTCTCAACCTGTGGGTCGCAACCCACAGGAACTGTATTAAAGAGCTGGGGCATTAGGAAGGTTGAGAACCACTGTCTTAAGCCCAAGAGTTGGAGGTTGCTGTGAGCTGTGATGCCACAGCACTCTACTGAGGGAGACATAGTGAGACTCTATCCAAAAAAAGAAAAAAATACATAATAAAATTAGAAGGGGTCATATAGACTTCACTCCCCCTTCTCTTAGAGATGAAACCTGAGGCTGAAAGAATCATTTCCTGGCTCTTAGACCTGTTTGTGATGAGAAACTGTCCCATATCCCTTCCCTGGGGGCAGGTTGGTGGAGGTCCCATGTCCACCCACCCCTTTTCAGTAAAAACCACAGTAAAGGAGCTTAGCAAATTTATTCCTTTTGTTATCTTCCTTTGAAATAACACAAACAGGCAGGAAGGTGGGGCATGGTAGACGTGGAAGCCATGGGGAGTCCTCCAGCCCCACAACATCCCAGGCTCTCTTTCCCTTAGTGGGGCCCCCCAATTATTGTAAGTTCAGAATCCTATGATAAAGTGCAGAATGTATGGGGGTGAGGGACGGTGAACTTGGGCTGGAGGGGGAGGGAGGCTCTGCTCCTCTTTCTGCTAGAAAAATAGATCTGGAATGAGTTAAGGACTTGACTTGTTTGTTTTTGCATAATTGGATGCTTGGGTTTAGTGAAGGGTGGGCTATGTAGATTTACTCCTGGCTTCTAATGTGTGAAGCCTCCAAGAGTGAATGGATCTTCCAGACTCAGGCTCTCAGGGTTATTAGTCTATAAAGAGGGAAGGCGGTGGAAGACACATGGGGTGTGGGGTGGGAACAGGTTCCCTACAGGGCCTGGATATGAGGGGAGCAGCATCCAGCACCCATACAGGTTGTGGGAAATGTGGGAGAGGCACCCCTCCCCTGTTGCCTGGTGATGAGCCTTATCAGGATTTGGGAGAAATCCTGTAGGTGTTCTGGTGGGGGTGGAGGGGACAGGTGGGTTCTGGGCTTCCTTTAAGGTTACTCGACCAGGCAATCTCCCATCATGGGGGGGGGGGAGCCGTGTGTGTCTAGAATGAGGGCACATGGTACCCAGGACGCTGTGACTGGGCTACTGAGATATAGACTTGGGGTCTGGGCATTGGGAACCCAGTGCCTGGTGTGTTCAGATCAGAAACCAGGAATTGAGGTCTTGAAGCCCCATGCCTGGTAGCACCAAGGTTTGCCTTCTGCATATGAAATTTCAGCATCTGGTGCAATGGAGTGAGGGAATCTGGGATCTAGAATCGGAATCCAGCAGTGCAGTTACCAGGATGCACTTGCTATGCTGCTGGGCTCCCTCGTTTGTTTTAGGAGCCAGAATCCAGGATGTTGGGACGTGGGAACCTGGGATTCAGTGGTTGGGACTGACGGTGTAGTGCTCTAAGTGTAGGGATCCAGCAGTCAGAGTGGAAGGATCTGGGATGCAGAACTGAGGCAAAAAATAATTCAGGAATCCAATGGTTGGGGTGAGGGGATCTGGGATCCAGTGATGGGGCCCCAGGATTTAGCACTGTCAGGATCCAGTGGCTGAGGTTTCTTGACATCCAGAATCCAGTGGCCGAGCTTGGAGATCCAGAACTCAAGGCATGGAGACCTGAGATTGGGGGATCTGGGATCCAGTGCTGCATGAAGACATTTGATCTGGTGCCTGAGGGAGCTGGGATCTGAGTGTTGAGGTGTGGGTGTGGGTGACAGGTGCTCCTGTGGTTGGGATATTGGGATCCATTCACTGACCTAAGTAGGATCCAGTAGTTATGACATGGAGGCCAAGGACGCAGTGGGTGGGACAGGGAAATGTGGGTTGATGTTTGGGATGTGGAGATGCAGGATCCAGTGATCTGGGGGGTAGGTTGAGGGGTAGAGCGTGAGTAACCTAGGATCTTGTGGTTAAGGTATTAGACTCAAGTAGCTGATGTGTAGGATCCACAGTAGGGGTTATGGTGAGATAAAGGGTGGGGGTCCAGCAAGTGGGCCATAAGCCCAGGTATGGGGGACATCATGATTTGGTGAGAGATCATGGGGCAGGGGCCAGGCTTCGGGTCCCTCACCTGGACGAGACCCCCAAGGCCTGCTTCATATTTTCGTAGACCACATAGGAGATGCTCACAGCGGGAATGACCTTCATGAAGTTGGGGGCAATGCCCCGGTAGAGGCCTCGCATGCCCTCCTGGGACAGGATGTGACGGAGCAGGCCCAGCATGGACGGCTGGGGGCCACCCTCGACGGAGGCTGGGAGGGGGCGGGGGACCAGGTGAGGATAAAGTTCCCCTCTCACTTCCCCTTGTTATCACCTCCCCTCCCAGGGCCAGGGTCAGATGCCCATTGCACTGGAAAGGAAGAGGGTTAGACTAACAGTGGGACCTCAGAGTCAGGACTTCTATTGGTCTTGGAACTAGTTGCTCACCTTTTCACCCCAATCTTGAAGGCCCAAGTTCGAGGACTATTAGAAACAGAGCCAGAAATGTGTGCGTGTGAGAGTGTGTGTTGCAGAGGGTAGACAGGGCCTCTTCTTGGAATTCCACACCCCCATTTGCTAGCTAGCTCCTCTGCATCCTTCTAACCTCTTTTCCAAAGCCAGCTCTTCAGGGGAGCCCTCTTTGGTATCCCAGTCTAAGCTGGTCTAAGTCTTCCTTCTCCCCTTCATTCAACCCTAAATCAATACTTAATTGTGGAATGATTTATTTAGCACCATTCTTCCTCTCCAGCCTGGGAGCTGTGGGGACCATGTCTGTCTTGTGCGCTGACACATCCCTACTGAAAATCACAAGAAAAACCCTGCAAACGCTAAAATTCCCAAGGAAATTTTCAAAACAGATTCAGGGATGGTGGAAGCATTGGGGGATGGAGGTGGTAGGGGAGAAGAACCCATAAAAGAAAATTACAGGCAAAAACAATCACTGGTTGGGCTCTGACTTTCCTTACCTCTGTTCCTAGCCTCCCATTCACTATAACCCAGACTTGCAAATTAGAGCTCGTTACCAGCCTGGAAATGCTAGATATTTGCCAACAGTGGCCTCCCAGCTAAGACTGCCAGGAAGCTCGCCAAGTGCTTGCTGCGTCTGTCCTCTTGGCTCATCTGCATCTCCATAAGGATGATGGATGCCTGCTCCAATGTCACAAATAGGTAACTGAGACCAACACAGGCTGTCTAAACCCTGCAGGGTCTCAGCCCAGGGCTCTGCCTAGTAGGAGCTGGGGAACAGGTGGTGGGACCCATGTGGTGAGACCTTACTTGTCCCATCCTCCCACCCAGGCCTCACCTTGGGCCTGCATGCGGGTCCGGACCAGTGCCAGGGGATAACTGGCTATCTGGCCGCAGGTGCTGGAGATGGTGCCACAGGCCAGGAGCACGAGGATGCCTGGGTCTGCCGAGTCGTGGCTGTATTGCTGGAGCCACCAATTCTTCAGGGTCTGGAGTGGAGAAGGGAGTAGGGTGGTTTGGGGGATACCAGGACCCTGGCTTGACAGCTGGGGGATTACTCACAATGGATGCTGGGAGGTTCCAGGGGCAGGCAGGTAAGGCCAAAATGTTCCTCACTTACCCCTCCTGTTTCCCCAGGGCTGAGCCAGATGGCTACTGCACCACGAGGGAAGAGGATTTGACACACAGAGGACCCTGCTGGCTGTCTCTGACCCCATGGCAGTTGGTACTAGCCAAGCTCTTCATACCTTCCAGGGGCTGTGCAAGCTCTTTACCTGCATGCCCTCACTCAGTGCTCACCGTGACTCTCTGTAGAATAATGATCCCTGTACCATCTATGTCCTAGACCCCTGAACCTCAGCATATGTTACCTGGCATGGCACAAAGGACTTTGCAGATGGAATTCAGTTAAGGACCTTCACATGGGTAGACTAACTGGGTGGCCCAAAGTCATCATAGACTCTTAGAAGAGTCAGAAGAGTAGACAGTGGATGTAAAGACAGAAGCAGGAGGAGGAGAAAGGGAGGGAGGAAAGGAGGGATGGGAGTCGTCTGTGCTGTGGGGTTTGAGGACACAGGAAGGCACCATGAGCCAAGAACACAGGTAGCCTCCAGATATGCTTCCAAGGCAAAGAAACAGATTCTCCTTGGAAGGAACATGACCCGGGAAGGGCATTTTGCAGTTTTTGACCTCCAGAACTGTGAGATATTACATTGTGGGGTTTTTTTTTTTTTTTTTTGAGACAGAGTCTTACTCTGTTGCCCTGGGTAGAGTGCCATGGTGTCATAGCTCACAACAACCTCAAACTCCTGGGATCAAGTTTTCCTCTTGCTTCAGCCTCCTGACTAGCAGGACTATAGGCACCTGCCACAATGTCCTGCTAATTTTTCTACTTTTTAGAGAAAAGGTCTCACTCTTGCTCAAGCTGGTCTTGAACTCCTGAGTTTAAGTGATCCTCCTGCCTTGCTCCCAGAGTGCTAGGGTTACAGGTAAGAGCTGCAGTGCCCAGCCCATTGTGTTGTTTTAAGCCAGTACATTCATGGTCATTTGTTACAGCATTTCTGGGAGACAAATATACTGTCCAAGCTAAGTGTCTAGGCAGACACTATGGGTGCTCCACTTTCATCCTTCACTTCAAGTCTGCTGACTTCCAACTGTGCACCTCCGGATCAAGGCCAGGCTATGCTGACTACTTAGGAACAGGCGAGGAGAGCTGGGGAATTGTAATCTCCAGAAGCAAGCTTCAAATGACTGACTCGGTATATCAATACCTCAGCTCTCTCACCCCTCTGGCAGGGAATGTCCTATGTTGCCTCCCAGAGGTCCCCAGGGAGACTGAGCTCCATTTGCCAGTAGCAGTAATTTGCTTGATAATATACTGGGCTATGAATGGGTTGAACTGTATCCCCCTGCAAAGATATATATATATCTTATGCAGTTTTTGGCCGGGGCTGGGTTCAAACTCAACACCTCTGGTATATGGGGCCGGCACCCTACTCCTTGAGCCACAGGCACTGCTCCCATGCAAAAGAGATGTTGATGCTCTAACTCCCAGTACCTTAAAATGTGACCTTCTTGGAAATATCATCTTCCCAGATATAATTTGTTAAGATAGGGAGGTGGGCCCTTAGTCCAATATATACTGGTGTCTTTATATATAATAAAAGGAAAAGAGACACATAGAGACATACACATGTAAAGACAGCCAGGTGATAACAGGCAGAGAGCAGAGTGATGCTCTACAGCCTAAAGAATGCCAAGGATTGTTGGTGACCACCAAGAGCCAGGAGGCAAAGAAGAATCCTCCCCTGCAGGTTTCAGAGGGAGTGTGGCTCTGCTGATACCTTGAGTTTGGACTTCTGGACTCCAGAGATGAGATGATGCATTCTTCTTGTTTTAAGCCAATCAGTTATAGCAGCCCCAGGAAATGAATACACACGCCCTTTACTGGCTGCCTGCCTTATCTTGCTACCTTCCAAATAAACCACTTGCCCTCATAAGTGTATCTCAGGGTCTGCTTTTGGAAGATCTCTCAAACTAAGACAAGTACTTTTATTATTTCCATTTTATAGATAAAAAACTGAGGGTGGTAGTGGTGGTGGTGGAGTAAGTTATTTGCCCAAAACTACAAAATGAAGGTGAGAATCAATATTCAAAGCCACATCTGAATCTAGAACTGTGCACGTGGAGTCTTTTTTTTTTTGAGACAGAGTGGCTATACCATCAGCCTTGCTCACAGCAACCTTAAACTCTTAGGTTCAAGGAATCCTCCTGCCTTAGCTTCCTGAGTAGCTGGGAGTACAGGCTTGCACCACCATGCCCAGCCTACACTTGCAGTCTTTAGGGTGGCTAATCCTTCTGAAGTCTTCTGCCAAACCTTTTGTAAGAATAAGACTTCTTTTTTTATGCCTTGTGGCTGGAGTGATTTATAGCTTTTATTTCCTACATCAGTTCTAATCCACTGGTAATAGCTGCTTGGAACTGGGAACTATATTGAGAAAAATTCAGTGCTATGATGGATTAGTAATGCCTAGCCTAAGCATAGCCTGGGTTAAAAAAAAGGTAAATGTTCCCCTTTGTTGCCTTTGTAATTTTAGTAGCCTTCTTCTTATGGCTAAACCCCACCTCCTGTCCATTGTTACTTTCCATTACAAATCCCATTTCATTATCTTCTGGGAACTTATCCAGAGAGGAACTATCTTTTTTTTTGACACAGAGTTCCACTATGTCACCCTTGGTAGAGTGCTGTGGTATCACAGCTCACAGCAACCTCAAACTCTTGGGCTTAATTGATTCTCTTGCCTCAGCCTCCCAAGTAGCTGGGACTACAGGTGCCCGCCACAATGTCCGGCTATTTTTTTTTTTTTTTGTAGTTGTTGTTTGGCAGGCCCTGGCTGGGTTTGCACCCACCAGCCGCTGTGTATGTGGCCGGCACCCTAGTTGCTGAGCTACAGGCACAGAGCCCAGAAACTATCTTATTTGCGGACTGACTCCCTGCCTTATTCTTTGGAGTGGGCACTCTTGGAGGACAGGGAGCATGTTGGCCTCATTTACCACCACACCTGTAACAATTAGCCAGTGCCAGTGCATAGTAGATGCTTCGTAAATAATAGCTAAGCACATGAGTGAATGAACAGTTAAAGAAACAAATGAATGGATGAGCAATGGCCTTGTTTCATTTGGTTGTCTAGGTGCCAGGTGCTGGAAAGGACAAGGATGAAGGGCTGGTACAGAGTATTTTAGAACAGGACCAGCTATATGATTTACAGGATCTAGTGTAAAATAAAAATGGAGGGTACCTTGTTCAAAAATTATTAAGAATTTCAAAATAGCAGCAGCAGAGCATGAAAACAAACATGGGGTTAGGCATGGTGGCTCATGCCTGTGATCCCAGCACTTTGGGAGGCTGAGGCTGGAGGATTGCTTGAGGCCAGGAGTTTGAGACCAGCCTGAGCAACATAGTGAACCCCTTCTTGGCAAAATATAAAAAAATTAGCTGGGTATGGTGATGTGTGCCTGTAGTTCCAGCTACTTGGGAGGGTGAGGCAGGAGGATTACTTGAGCCTAGAAGTTTGAGGCTGCTGTGAGCTATAATGATGCCATTGTACTATAGCCTGGGTGACATAGTGAGACCCTATCTCCAAACAAACAAAAGGGCCCTTCTGAGGGACTTCATAGGTTGCATGTCCATGAAGTTGACCCTGTCTTAGATACAAAGATTTTTGAGGGAGCTCCTGGGGACATCTTGGGCTGTGCTGATGAGGAGTGGCAGGGGTGGATCTGATGATTCCACCAGGAGAAGGGAAAAGCAACAGATGAAGGCCCTTGTTAGCAAAAGAGCAAACTCCCGCTCCTGCCTTTGTTGATAAAGGCCCCAAGAGACTAGTTGGGGGGTGAGGGGGTGCTCAAATGGGTAGGCCCTGAAGAAGACACTGGCTTGGAGACAGAGGCTGGGTCAGATACATGCTTTGGGGAAGCTGTACATCTTTGAGGCTTCTCTTTGACTGCTCTCATGGTTCTGTGAGCTAGAGGGGTCCCTAGCTTTCAGATGATCCAGGAAGGCTGAACTACAAATCAAAGGTTCTCACTGCAGGAAGTGGAGGGGTGGAAGAGTGCAATCCTCAGAGGGATTACCCAGGAGTCCAAAGACCCAGGTGTTCTTTATGCCATGACTATCTTTTCCTAGCTACAAGAGGTCAACTGAGGCAGCCCCAGGGGAAGGGGTATCCGGTGGGAAAATACCAGAGGGGAGAAGGGAAGGTGGGGTGGGCTCCCCACAGACCTCATAGACAGCCAGGTCGATGCCCGCATAGGGAATGATGCCCAGTACATTGGGCAGGTAGCCGCGGTAGAAGGCACGTGGCCCTTCTCGCTCCAGGATCCGTCTGGCACAATCCAGCAGTCCCTTGTACTGGCCTGTCCGGCGCAGGGTCAGCCGTGTCTTCAGCACCTGGGGAGGACCTGGTTATCCCTGGAAAAGCTGCCCCCGAAATCACTACATCCAGGAATGAAGTCACCTAGAAGTGGCTACTCCTGGAAGCAGATGCCTTGAGAATAACTGAATTAACAAAAACAACAACAAAAACTTACCTAGAATCTTAATGCTAATTCTAAACCTCTATACCTAGTGGCATGTGGCAGACAATACTAACTGTGACCCATTATCTTGTTGCCTTTTTCCTTAATAACAGAAACTGTAATTTTCAGCAATCACACTGCCAATAGAAATAAAGACTGCATTTTCTAGATTGCTTAAGTGTGTGGCTACATCACTAAGTCCTATTCAGTGAAGCAGGAGAAGAAAGAGGCATGTGTGAGGTTCAGAAAGCATACTTAAGAGGCGGGGAGGTGTTTTCCCCCGTGTTGTTTCTTCCTGCTTGGCTGGAATATGGGATGTGATGAGCAGAGCATAAGTAGCTTTGTTGGTCCATGAGGTGTTGGAACAAGAAGATAAACAGAAGGAAGCCCATGAAACTTCCCTAAGCCCATGAAACTACCACTCCACATCTGAACTGCTCATCTCTAGACTTCATTTATATGATTTAAATTTTCTGTCACTTTCAGAATCCTAATGATACACTGCACAACCTGAAATCTGAAATAATTTCTCTAAAAACAGCTAGACACCTAGAAATGATACCCCTGGCAACAAGCATCCTATCCTCAGAAGTGACATATTCATAAATAGCTGGCTCCCATAATGGCCATGCCAGCAGTGACAACCAACACTGCTGTCTTGCTCTAATGAGCTCCAGTTTGAACCAGAAAGAGGATATGGTATAATCCCAGAGCATATTATGAAATGCAGCATGAAATGGGTATGGCAGGCTCCCCACCCTGCAGTGGACCCTCTGCCAGGGTCCCTTCTTCTTACCTCCATGGGGTAAATGATGGTTTGGGCTGTGGCACCAGCCAGGGAGCCAGCCACAAAGCGTTCCTGCACATGCAGTGTCTCCTGATGCCCCAGGATAGCCCGCTTGATCTGAAGGTAGGAGACACACGGATGGATAGGACAATAGGGATTGAGCCTTCCTTGTACTCCACTGTTCCCCAGACTTCCACAGAATTGGACTGCTGGGACATTACGCAGAGGGGCTGATGCTCACTCCCAGGAACCTGTGTTCATCCCATAAGTCTTCACATCTAGCCCAGGCTATCCCTGGCCAAGCACATGCCTCTCCCCATCTGCTCTCACCTGTTCATAGGCCATGAACTTGATAGCTGACTCAGGTGCAATCTTGAGCACATTAATACCATTGCCACGCCACAGGGAGCGAATGCCCCCTTCTTGGATCATACTGCGAAAGCCCCCCAGGACATTCAGTCGGTTGGTCTTAGAAGCATGGACCTGAATGGGGAGATAAGGTGACTTAGAGGTCCCCTCCAGGGTCCCAGGATTGGGAGAGGGGTGTGTCTCTCCAGGGCCCCTCACCTGCATGAAAACCTTCAGGCGGTCCAGAGGAGCTGTGCCTGTCCGTGATACAGCTCCTGCTACTGCGCCGGCCACCAGTTGCCTCCACCACATGCCTGTCAGCTTCTCCTGCTTTGAGAACTCATCTGGCACAGTCAGGCATTCACCAATATCCAGGACCTGAGGGTACAGGAGGTAGGGATGTCATGCCAGGCAGGAACAAGGAGATGTGATGCAGTCCTAAATGAGAGAGTCTCCTCCATGAACTTCAGGACCCCCAAAGGGTCTGCCAATGAGTCTTGCTTGGAGAGCCCAAGAGACTCCTCTTGTACCCTATCAGATTCCTCTTGGATCCAACCTAGCAGTCTCCCTGTAATGTTCTCACATCCTTCTTGGAGATCTGCACCAAATCTCACCAAAGGACCCACCAAATCCCACCAAATTATCCATCAAATCCCACCAAATCCCACCAAAGGACCCACCAAATCCTACCAAAGCACTCATCAAATCCCACCAAAGGATATACCAAATCTCACCAATGATCCACCAAATTCCACCAAAGGACCCACCAAATCCTGCAAAGGATCCATCGAATCCCACCAAAGGATCTGACTTGGGTAACTGCCACTTAAAGATCTCTCCAGAGCTAATCAGATCCTACTGAAGGATCCTAGTCAAGGTCTTCTATGTAAGAATTCCAGAAGATCTCGTCAGGGCCACATACAATCTCACAGATGGATCCTCTCCAGATGCCATCACTCCTATCAGACATATCACTTGTGGATCCCCACCTGGGAGCTAGAGCAACCCCTTCCCCCAGGTCCAGTGGATCCCATGGGATCCTCCAAAGACAGTGGCTTTCCAACTTTTCTGTTCAGCCCAGCAGGATCTTTTATTTAGGCAGAGAGAACCCACCAGAAGGGCTGCAGTGTGAGTTGAGCTGGGAGGCCTGGTGCCCCATCTGGTGAACTCTTTCTTCTCTGCATCCCCAGACCCTATAAGCTGCCCCCAGAGGCCCCAAAGTAAGTCCGAAGGGCTGTGCTCCAATCAGATAGCAGAGATGTCTTGAATTCCCCTGACCCTAAGTGGAGGAAGAAAAGGTTTTGTCCCCTGGCTGCTGACAGTTCCTTCTTCTTTTAGAGTTTTGGCTCAGCCCTTCCAAGCCCCAGGAAGACAGGAGCAAAGCCCCTCCTCCCAGGGAAGAGGGCACAACCTCCTGGCTGGGAAAGCCACCCCCACCTCACCGTGGAATGCTTCCAGAAATAGAGCACATCCTCCACGTTTTCCAGTGAATGCAACAGGAAGTGGTCACGCCATTCCTGCCAGTCGATGGTCATTGTGCCGTCGCGGTCCATGCTGGGGGTGGAAAAAGGGAGAATGGGAATGGGACAGGCTCAGTGCCTGGGCCTGGGGGCTGGTTCTGCTAGGGTTTGCATCCTTGGGGAGAGAGTGAGCTTCTGTACATGGGGCTTACTGCATGTCAAGTACTGGTGTAATCACATTTCATGGTTGCCCCATGTTGATTCCTCACACTAACCCTATCAGGAAGGTGGTATTACTATCTTCATTCTACAAAGGGGAGAAATGAGGCTCAGAGAAGTGGGACATCTGGGCTCTAGGTCTACCTGATTCCAAAGCCCCAACTTCTCAGCTCTATTCTCCTTGGGGTTGGGGCCCAGAAGTTCAAGGTGGTTGATGGGTCACAGTGTCCTGAGTTACCTGGGATTCCAGACCCCAGGTATTCCAGACTCACCTGTGCAGAATTTTCTCTGCCTGCTCCAGAGAGATGGAAATGCCCAAAGCTTGGAAACTCTGCTGGATCTCTGAGACATCAATATGACCTGGTGAGAGGGCCCAAGGTGGGGAAGGGTTTATATGTAGGGACCACGGGGGACTCCAGGACCAAGGATCAGGGCAGCTTGGGATACTAAGGCCAGGTGATTCAGAAACCCAGGGCAAAGTTGGTGGTAGGGTTGTGGGGAACTGCTGACCCACTGAGATCAGAAAGATAGAATTGCAGCTTGGCGCCTGTGGCTCAACGGGCTAACCACGTGCACCTGAGCTGGCGGGTTCGAATCCAGCCCGGCCCGCCAAACAACAATGATGGCTGCAACCAAAAAATGGCCGGGCGTTGTGGGGGGCGCCTGTAGTCCCAGCTACTTGGGAGGCGGAGGCAGGAGCAGGAATTGGGGGTTGCTGTGAGCTGTGATGCCACGGCACTCTACCCAGGGTGACAACTTGAGGCTCTGTCTCAAAAAAAAAAAAAAAAAAAAAGAAAGATAGAACTGGGTAATCTTGGAGGGGGTCCTCTGATTCATGAATGAATGAATGAAATGAATCCAGGGGTAACTACAGGGATCTTTATGTCACAGACCCTTGAAAGGCAATATGTGAACCCCAGAAGATGCTATTGGGAGCAGTGTCTGTCTCTATATAGAGAAACCAGAAAAACAATGGGGAAATCTTTGCCTGTGAGAAAAAACTAAAGGCAATAATAGGGGTTCTGCCCCAGAAAGGAAAAGGAGGTGGGCTGGGTTGGCTGGGCCTTGAACCATCTAGCTGGGGGTGAGGAACACTCCCAAAATAGCCTGTGAGTCATTGGGGAGAAGCAGCCCTCCTCCTTCCTCCCATTCTGCCAGTTCTAACCCCACTGACGTTTCCAGGCCCCTCCCCCATCTCCCTACCCCTAAAGACCGCCAGACTTACCATCCTGGTTCCGGTCAAGGCTATGAAACATAAGCAGCAGGCGTTGTTCTCTCTCCTGTAGATATTGGGAGAACTCTTCCAAGTCGAGCCCGCCACCTGGGTCAGTGTCATCCTCATGAGAGATGCCCTGGCAATGGGGAAGGGGACAGAGGGAGCTCCAAGAGTCCTATGCCTTAGAAGCCAGCAGCCCCTCAGCACCTTTAGGAAGCAGGAAGACAAATCCTTCTCCCCAATCAGCTCACTTTTCTGCAAGATGCCCAAGGCTATGATAAGTATGTGAGGTGGGTATGTATTATCCAGTTTTCCTAGTGAGCCATCTGAGGCTTTTAGGGTGAGGTCAAGTAACCAACTCAAGGTCACAGAACTGGGAAGTGGTAACTTTGAGTTCTGATCTCTAAATCCTGTCCTAGCTGTCTCTTAAAAATACCTATGTTCACACGGTATCTCAGGAGCTCCCATATCTCTGAGCAATGTGGGGCAGGAGAGATTCAAACTGAACAGTGTGGGGACCTTATGGGGCCTTGGAGTTCCTATCTGGGAAGTGGGCAGTTGCCCTGGAGGAGGTGGAGATGGTTTAGAGGTATCTGAGGCTATAGGACGTGGAACACTTGCAAGGTGGGTGGGTGCGGGAGTTGTTTCCCTGACAGGTACATCCCCAGCTGAGAGTGGCCTAACAGAGGCTTAGGTCCCCTGGCTGGGGCAGTCTAGGGCAATGAACCAGGCCCTGGAAAAGGCAAGGCAGAGAATATAAACACAGGGGCTGGGGCGGCTGGCTGCCAGGGTAGTGGGTGCACAGTGGAGGGTGGAGAGCGTGTCTCTTTGAGGTGGGAACAGGGCAGGTCTTGGGCTGTGCATTGTCCAGAGGGGAGGGCGTGTCCCAGCCAGTGAGCAGGAAGGCACCCTCCTCTATTCCCAGGCAGACATCCCCTACCCCCACGTTCGGTGTTGGCTGCCGAACTGCAGGCCTGGGGCCTTGGTGGCTCTGTCGAGCCATCGTGTTAGGCCAGACACGGGTGGGAAGGAAACATGGACACAGGTCCTGGAGTTCAGCCACAGGTAGTCCCCGGCGGATCCAGCCGGCCCACTCAGGGGCTCCGGTGAGCAGTCACGGGGGCCCCAGCGCGGCTCTCTAGGAGAGGGTCCCGGTGGGTGTACCTGTTGGGCGCCGCGGTCTGGGTCGCCCCCGCCCAGCTTGGCCAGTCCCCGGCGCAACTCGTGCACGTCCACGCGGCCATCCTTGTTACTGTCCAGCTCCTCGAAGAGCCGACCCCAGCGCTGTCGCCGCTCAGCGTCTCCTGGGCCCCCCCGCATGGCGATGGCCCGGGGGGGGGAGGGGAGGCCCGGCAGCGACGGCCTCAGCGGGGGCTTTGCGGCTCCCCCTCCCCCCCGGCGCCCCACAGAGCCAGCTCCGCAGCCACTGGCTCCGCAGCCTCGGTGTTGCTGGCTCAGTTCTGGTGCTGGCAAGGGGAGGTGACTGCTAGGCGTCACCGCCCGCGCCAGAACTCACTTCTCCTCCCCTGCCTAGCACTGGGGGGAGGGGCCGAAGGCGGAGCTGGGGCCGTGGGGAGGGATGTCTGGGATTCTCTGGCATTGCACAGATGAGACAATATCAGAGCTCTTTTTGGGACGAGGGGCTAGGAAACTCAATTGTCTCAGTTCTGGTTTCAGAGTTTTGCCTCTGCGTGCCTCAGCTAGTCTTTTCCCCCTTTCCCTAAGGGAGTGAAGTAGGAAGATGTTAAGGATTGTTTCGTAATCTCTTTCCATCTGACTTCCCTCCCCTACTAATCTTCAGGAACTAAATTTCTCGCTTTCCTCAGACGTGCGCCATCTAGCGCTCCATCTGTCCACCCGCCCGCCCATGTCACATTTCCCACACGGTCACAGAAACAGAAAATCAAGATGCAGTGTTCGCCACCCCCGCCCCAACCGCCAGCCCTTCATCCTGCCCGCGCGCCTCCTTTCTCAGTTCCACTTAAATTGGGAAACGGAAGATCAACGCCCGGCGCGTCTGCAAAGTCAGCTTACTATTGCCAGAGCCTTCACTGCGCCCGCCGGGTCCACCTTTCCAGCCCCAAATGCGCGGAGCCTCCTTGCTGACCACCACGTGCCTTGGGGCCCTAAAGTCCCACAGCAGTCTTAAAGGGGCCGTGGCCGGAATCAGACGCCGGGCTGGCTATTCTCTCCAAACCAGCTTGGTGGGGGTCTCACTGTTGCAGACGTAAATGGGGTTGAGGACCGGGCCTGTCTCACTCGCTGCACCTGCTGAATGCCCCTCCCACTAGTTTCGAGCGCAGTTTCTCCGCTCACCATTAGGGGGAAGGGCACGCAGACAACTTGACACGAATAATAACAGCAATAACTAAATTTGATTCAGTGTGTTGCACATGATAGGCCTTCTACTCACCTTTCGCGTTGTCCTAACCAAAACCCTGTACAGCTAAGGAAACAGAAGAGTAAGCCATCCTCGCCAGTCCTCGTGTTCGCTAAGGAGTAGAGAGCAGATCTGGGATCCTTACTCATCCGTACCCCCCAAATGGATTAATTAACCTTTAATCGTCGCTTTTCACCCAAGAGTCCTCGGGAGAAGGGTATATTATTATCATCACCCTTTATCCAAAGATACAGAGGTGAGGGTTCGTTTGGTTTCTGCCCAGCCTCTGCCCAGACTGATGTGTTCAAACAGATATGTGCCAGTAAATGAGTCTGTTATAAGGGGTCTCCTCGCAGATGTTTCTATTCACTGATACTCCTTGCAGGCGTCCCACAATATGAGGGATACAGATGTTTTCCCACGGAGATGCCCCAACATCCTGGACAGGTGGGCCTTCATATACATGTGCCTCTGTCCTGCTGGTTCTGTCCACAGATGTACTTCCATTTGCGTGTATCTCAGGCAGCTGTTCTCAGGTCTTTCCCTCACTTGAGCTCAATTCTATTTAGGTGTTTCTTATACAAGGTGGTTTCTTTTACCTCCTCTTTCTCAACAGGTGTTCCTCCACCCACGAGTGCATTATACAGTCTCCCTCCCAGTGGGTATGTTCCAGTTAACTACACACTCATCTGGCTATGCTTCCATAGAACTAGGCACCATGCAGGTGTGTCTCATACAGGTTTTAGGATACAGTTTCACATGATGATTCCCCTATACAAGTGTTGTACATTTCATAGACAAAGCCATGTGGATGCCTTGCCCAAACAGGTCTATTCCACATCATGGGGCCTCAGTTAGATGTTATTTTGCAGGTGTTTTCTTCCTTCCTTCCTTCCTTCCTTCCTTCCTTCCTTCCTTCCTTCCTTCCTTCCTTTCCTTCCTTCCTTCCTTCCTTCCTTCTTTCTTTCTTTCTTCTTTTTTTTTTTTTTGAGGCAGAGCCTCAAGCTGTCACCCTGGGTAGAGTGCCGTGGCATCACAGCTCACAGCAACCTCGGACTCCTGGACTCAAGCGATTCTCCTGCCCCCGCCTCCCGAGTAGCTGGCACTAAGGGCGTCCACCACAACCCCTGGCTATTTTCTGTTGCAGCCATCATTGTTGTTTGGCGGGCCCAGGCTGGATTCGAACCTGCCAGCTCAGGTGTATGTGGCTGGCGCCTTAGCTGCTTGAGCCACAGGCGTCGAGCCTGCAGGTGTATACAGATGTTTTCCACACAAGTGTGCTTCTATTCAGCTATAGTTCATATAGATGAGGTTCAATGCAATTGTATCCTGTAAGTGTTCTTCTTACACGTGGACATCTGTGTAGATGTCTTCTATACAGGTTTGTCCCCTATACAGGTGTTTACCACACAGGAGGTGGTAGCTCCCCATTCGAGTCTGCCCCAGGTAGGAGTGGCTCATACACGGGTGTCTATATGCCCCTTGTGTTTCCACACCCATGAGTTACTATAGCTATTCCCGCAATACAGGTGTGAGGTCCTTCTAACATCTGGGCGATCTGCCTCTTTCCTTACACCTCTTCTCTATAGGATTGGCTTCCCGGTACAGGTGCGCCCCGGGCACGGCCACGCCCCCACTTGGCTCCGCCCTCTCATCTAGGCTCAGGTGCACAAGCCGGAAATGCGCTCTCCTCCCAGGTGAGTGACTAAACTTTCCGGGTCACGTGAGCGGGCGGAGCCGGTGAGGTCGGACCGGGCCACCGACGCACTGACAGAGTTCGAGCGAGGGATCGGGACCAGGAACCTGAGCGAAGTATAAGACGGCTGGGCCAGGTAGGGAGGCAGGAAGCGCGGCTTGGTCTGTCTCGTCCCAGCCCCCTTCACCCGGTTTCCTTCCTTTCCCCAGCCCAGGAATGCGCGCCTGGGAGTTAATCTTTAATCGCTGACCTCTGGTGGCGGCGGCGGGGCGGGACTCCGGGGTGCCCTGGCGCTGGTCGCCTTTCCTGTGGACCTGCGCCTAGGTCCAGCCCCCGACCCCACACTTGGACCCTCTCTCTTTCTTCCGCCCCTGGGTGCCCATCTCAGGTGTCCCCAGCCCAAGATGCGGTAGGAGCAGCGCGCACGAGAAGCCCCATCCCTGGAGTACCAACCCGTCACCCAGACCATGGCGAACCCCACCGGCCTGGGGCTGCTCCTGGCGCTGGGCCTGCCTTTGCTGCCGGCCCGCTGGGGTCGAGCCTGGGGGCAAGGTAGGTACTGAGCGGGAGAGCTGGGGGAGGGGTTGGGATTCCTGGGTCTCAGCTGGGGGCGGAGAGTGGGCTTGAGGATTACGGAGTGGGCAGGGAGTACTTTGGGGAGGGGTCTACAAGGTTAGGCTGGGGATTTAGGCTTACGGTGGAAGTTCGTATATAGGAGAACTCTTGAGTTCCCGAGGGGTAGTGAAATGGTGAGATGGGGTGCCCTGATCCAGAACAAATCAGTGGGTGGGAGGGAGGCTTCTTGACCCAAGTATGGTTGAGGTGTTTTGGGTGGTCTGGGAGTCCGGAGGAGGGGCTGGCCAACCTATATCCAGGAGCCTGGGGGAGGTGTGAGTCAGACACTCCAGGGAAAGAAGCACAACCCGCCCAGGTCCTTCAGGGCTCCTGGGCCTTTCAGGTGAGGGGGAAGGGTTGGGCTTCCAGGCTTCCAGACACCACTAACTATAATAGTCCCAAATTCCTCAAACAACTGCAGGTTAATTACTCCTTGCTAGGCTCTGCTGCCAGTCCCCCCACCCCCCAGTTTCTGTGCTGATGAAAGACTCAGCAGGGCAGAGGTTTAAGTGGGCCCTGCGGGTGGACTTGGGGGAATGCCCTGGGAAAGTGTGGCTGGGCTGAGATGGGAAAGCCAGCTGGGGATTGATTTAGTCTCTCTTTCCAGCCTCAAAGGCCCCACCCACTTCTGCCAATGACAACAGCACTGTTACTGACTCTGGCCCGGCCTTGGTAAGTTGGGGATATATGTGGGAAGAGGGCTGCAGGGATGTTACTTATGGGCCCCACACATAGCAAGTAGAGAGGGCTAGGGACACCCACCCTTCCAGAGGTGGCAGGTCAGGGTGGCCCCAAAGTGGAAGAGAAAAGAACATCATAAGCAAGGTAAATGGGGAGATGAAAAGTCCCAGATGAGGGAGACTAGGAGTCCCTGGGGCTGTAGACAGGACTATTGTACATGGCAGTTGTCAGGACTCCAGTGTGCCTCTCAGGCAGCAGGTGAGCTAAGAGCTCAGGCTTAGTACACGTAGTGGGAGTTGGGGTGTCAGATGTGGCAGGTACTTGGCATAGGGAGATCCCAGACCTGGCAAGTGGAAGAGGCTCGGAGCCCTAGAAAAGGTAGATGAGTATCTGGGAACCCCAGACCAGATCACCGAAAGTGGCAGGTGTGTGTGCATGTGTGGGGGAGGATGCCACACAGGTGAGGGTAGACAGGATCCCTGGGCTCAGGTGAGTCACACCTGTCCCCTCACAGTCTCAGGAAGCCATCACTGCTATCACTGTGGTCTTTTCCATCCTGGCTGTCCTGCTCCTGGCTGTGGGACTGGCACTGTTGTTGCGGAAACTTTGTGAGAAGCGGCAAACTGAGGGCACCTACCGGCCCAGCAGTGAGGAGCAGGTGGGTGCCCGTGTGCCACCGCCACCCAACCTCAAGTTGCCGCCGGAGGAGCGGCTCATCTGAACACTGGGGCCCACTGCAGCTGCCACTGCTGCCCAGGACTGCCGGTGTTGGTTCGCACACAGCAGCTGCCAAGACAGCTCAGAAGGACTTGTGGGGGAGGGGCAAGGGGCACCTGCCTGGCAGGCTTGGTGCAGCATGATGCCTCTGCTTGACTCTCCCTGCAGCTGGGGGTGCCAGGGCTGGGGACCTGCTCCCTGCTTGCTGAGCGGTCTTCACTCTGCCTGGTGCGCAGGCCCTACAACCCCCTCTCCTTTCTTTCAGTTCTCCCATGCAGCTGAGGTCCAGGTCCCCCAGGACTCCAAGGAAAAGGTTCGGGGCTGCCTGCCTATCTAGGTCCCCTCCTCTTCATCCATCCCCCCACTTTCTTGCTGTGCGACCTTGGGGGAATGAAGGCAGAGCCCTCTCTGGGCAATCAGACCCATCCAGTGCTTAAGAATAGAAGGGAAGAAGGTGCTCCTGAGGGCAAGGGGGAATGGGGCTGCTCACTTTTTATATATTTATATGAAATTGGTAGTG
>CAUYRH010102420.1:0-25723 GCA_963574655.1 Perodicticus potto | reverse complement strand
TGGGTTTGAACCCGCCACCTCCAGCATATGGAGCCAGCGCCCGACTCCTTTGAGCCACAGGCGCTACCTACTTTCTTCCATTTTTAACACAGTGATATATTAAATGAAGTAAAATGTAATTCAGTATTTGACATCTGTCTCTTAGACCACTTTCCATGAGGGAGAGCTGCTTGTCCCATTCATTGCTTTACCTCCAAGGCCTAACACAGTGACTGACAATTGTGTGCACTCAATAGCAGGAGGGAATGAATGAATGGATGTTAAACTTTCCCCCTCTGTTATATGGAGAAGGATAGAAATAATGCCAATTGCTAATAAAAGACATTCAGTAGGTAAGCTCTAGAAGCCTAGAACTTCATATGCACGTGGGCTGTAAACAGAAATATACATTAAAACTCTTCTTAGAGGAAATAATTTGAGCAAAAAAAGAAATATTTCATTTAAAAAGTAAGAGCCTGAGAATTTTCAGTTATATACTAACTATACAAATAAGTGTTTGAACTAAATAGAACACAATTCCATGACAATTTTCTTTGAGACAAGAAAACTCAGTATAGATTTTTTTTTGTAGATTGTCTCAATTTTGTTCCCATAATCTTCTTATATTCAAAAATGCTTTAGAATGCTTTAGTTCTTAACACATTTCAGGTTTTTCTATTCTGTGTAGAACTTTTAAAAGCTAGGCAAGAGGAGAGCCAGGAAACAGAATTTTAACTCTCTGTTCATAAGTTTTCACGTTTTGTTTTTTTTTTCTTCTAGAACTCCTAAGTTCACGAGGATCAGATAAGGGTTGAGGACTTCAGCGGTTATTGATTGAGTTCATCATATGACAGTAATGTTGACTTGCTTCTATAAATCTAGAAAGATAAACTCTGTGCTTTCCCTGTTGAGGAGTAGGGTAGTACTTAGCAAATCAGTAAAAGAACATTTTATATCTTTTTTTTTTCTTTCTGAAAACCATTGATTGGAGACTTTATATCTTGAGAGCTTTTAAATCTAAATCTTCGAATCAGGGATCTCTGTTTTTGTGTCTGTTCTCTTCCTTTGTTCCAGTCTCTCACTGCAAAGATATTTGTAGGCATATGGTTCTGATCCCGGGTATTACAATAGTTTCCCAATTACTCGCTACTGCAGCTTTTCCCTTTAAAAGTGTCTCTCTGCTTGTGAAATAGCATCATTAGGAAATCTCAGAGAGAGGGGGGAACACATTTTCAAAGGGGAGCCTGGAGAAAGATGGATTAGAGAACCAAAAGTGTCTGCCCATTTGATTTATTTGATTCACCAACCACACCAAGACAGAAATCAAATATAATTTGGTAATATTTTTGTGACCTAAGTCTGTGACAACTGATTTCATAGCTAAGATAAATTCTCATGAAAGGCAATGTAATTGCTTCAGTGTAAAGTGCCTGTGACTTAAAGCAATCAACTTAAAGTTTTTATTGGTTTTCAAATTAAACTCTGAAATGAAATAGGAGTAGGATGTTCTACTTGGATGACTATTTCTGCCTTCTCTAAGGGAGAAAAATAGCAAGTTAGTGCTTTTCAGCTTTTTCAAATGTCACGAAAAGGCTTTGGAAAAATTCTCCAAGCTTGAAACACCTGTGCATAGTCCCGATTCCCTTTTCTAAGGGAATTAGGCATTATTTTCCTCAGGAGCCTTTGCATATTTTAAACAAAGGGATTGATAGGATGGATCCAGCAGCTTCGATTCAGTTCCTTTCTTCCCAAGGATTTGAACTGGAGTTGTAACTTAAGCCATTTGTAGCGCCAGCAGGGATTTTGGTCAGAGTGTTTAAGGCATTCACGTTCAGGAGGTTTTCATCTAAAGACTGTTGATGAATGAGCCCAACACGGCTGTGTAAAGTTCAAGAACAAAAAGAAATTATGTCCTTCCATGCAAGTTTACTTTTCTTCTAGGATTTCAGAACAAACAGTTTGCCCTCTCCCCACCTATTTTCCGGAACAACTATTTGCTGATGGGGAATGCCCTCCCCTGGCTACCCTCTTCAGACAAACACTGTGGCTTGGGACAGAAGTGAGCCTCCATTTGGGGGGGGGCTGTAAGGCAGCCCCAGCTGCTGTTCATTAACAGAAGGGGCGTGATCACTAGTTGCAAACATACTGCAGAAAAATATCTGATCAGTTCTAAGACACAGTCTTTAAATGAGACGCTGTAGAGGTAAGTTGCAAGAGAATGACAGGTCATCGTCCCACCTTAAAAAGATTGGTACAATTGATTGCTGGTTTGGGTTAAAAAGTTAGCTGTTCTTTCTGAAAACCAGTCATTCTATTACAAATAAGTGGACTTAAAATATGAACTGGCCTACATCAGGCTTTTATTTTAAAGAATGAGTTTACATTCTGGTTATTTATAGTAAGGATGGAATCCAGGTGATTTGTGTGCTACACTTCCTTTCAGCCAGTGTGGTGGTGACTTTGAGGCAGCATGGTGCCCCGAAGCTAGAGCCACTAGTGAGATGGCCAAGTGTTCAGGTATTTCAGTCAGCAACCTGGGGAGGAGATCTCTTAAGAAATGAATAAGCAGGATTGTGAAAATTTCCCTAGCTGGGTCTAGCCTAAAGGAAATTGCTAAATACCCAAATTTCCTTGGCAGTCTTTGAGGCCTCCCAAGAACAAAAATAAAGAAAACTAAGGGCGTGTATTACTGACTGTTGCAATAATTAGATTTTTAGAGATGACCTGTAGAATATGGTAAAACAGTCTACCTGTTGAAAGGAAAACTTGCATCCACAGTAGACTAAGAAAAAGTCCAGAGAGGGTTATGCTTTAATCGTGTTGCTATTTAAATTCACTTACAATAGAATACTGTGTCCTTGGCACTCTCTGGCAGGCACAGTGTTTTCCATTATTACCAGTGTTCCTATGTACTATCCTGTCACTACTAAAGTAGTAACACCTTGTTGCCTAAGAGTTCTTGAATTTGAAAAACAAAACAAAACTGTTGCTTTCAGTCAAAGCAACCCTCAGACACATGAATCTAGATGAGGATCCTGAACCTACCTCAAATCATGCACTCAAGAATGTAAATAATAAGCCTGGCTTTTTAAAATACCAGTTTACAAATAGGAACTCTTTGTGACTTCACATTCCATGTGTAATATATTTTTATTTTTCCTCAGTTTTCCTTATGGCGAAACCAACGTAACCATAAAGAATGTCCTTTGTGACTAGACTTGTGGGGGAACATGTTGTGAGGGTCTGAATTATATACCTCGTGGATAAGTTAGATTATTCGGCTTCAATCCGCCGCACTCGCAGGGAAACTATTTATTGGCATGTGTAATTAATTTTAATTAACACACAGCCTCAGCAAAGGCAACTGACATGGCACAAGCCTTGGTAGAAAATGTTAGTCACACTCTGCAGCTAACTCCGAGCAGATGCATGCTTTCATAAAGAAAATATTTGCAAAGTCTAACTGTAGCGAATTTTCTCCCTTTCTTTTCTTTTTCTCGTTTTGCAACTGCCTGTGTTTACTTCTTAGAATCTGTGCAAAGCACCGTGAACATAAAGGAATCGTTTGAAAAAGTGCAACGGAGAGTGATTTTGACTGTTGGAACAAGTGTGTATAAAATCCATACGTCAGGAAAATCTTTAGAGGCAAAAGTAATGAGTCATACTTCAATATGCTACTAGAGATTAGCTTGAGTTTTTTTAACATGATAAAATGAGTTTGCTTTAGAAAATAGCTAAATGCTTGCAATTTGATTGCCCTAAGGTAGTTAAAATATTTCTGCATTTTGATGATTACATTTTTTGTATGTGTAAATAAATAGGCTATCTGAGATCTATACCAATGGCTCTCATATTTTTGGGATTAGGGTCCCTTTTCCTTCTTAAAAATTGTGGAAGATCCCCCTAAAGCTTTTGTTTCTGTGGTTTGTGTGGATTATATCAGGAGTTTTATGAGTGACTTGACTTTACATTGTTGCCTGAAATCAGCCACAGTGAGAATATCTACACCTTGAGTTTTGGCTAACGCTATAAAATCAGGTTTTCCTTTTTTCCAGAAAGCCAGTTGTTATACTTTTATCAGCAATTAGATACATTGTTATTAATTTAAAAGGAGACATTTTAAAAATATTCATTTATTCATTTAAAACTAACAGTGATAAATTCATCTCATATTAATATAAGTGGTATGGTTTTATGAAAAATATACTTTAAAAAAATCTTTGAGAAGAGTGGCATTGCTTTTGAAATTTTGCAAATGTAATTAATGTGTAGTTTAATAGAAGTCAGCTGGATTCTCATATCTGCTCTGGTTTCAATCTGTTGCAATATGTTGCTTTGATTTAAATATATGATGGAAATCTGGCCTCGCACAAACATATAGTTGGAAAATGAAGGACTTATTGTAATAGCCTTTTCAGATCATTTTGGATTTTCTTCTTTGATACCTCACCAAAACTCGACAAGTGGGTTCCTTAAAGGTTAATTGCAAGGTGGAATCTGAAATCAGTCATGTCCATGAACTCTTCACATTCTACAACATTGATCCATTGGTCCACGGTGTACTTTAAATGGATCTTTTACTTATGAGTGATTTTGTAACATCATACACTTGTCATTTGGGAAATACTAGTTTACTGATCTATTCAGATATTTGAAATGTTTGTAATTTTTACTATATAATGTTTAGAAATTGTACTCAATATCCCCACCTATCTCATCAGAAAAAGGGAAACGGTCAAGCCCATGGTAATAAATATAAGTTTTCCAAAATACTAATTCCAATCATTGGCCACAAATAGTGTCAGTTGTTCTCATTAGGTGACGGGCTTATTTTATTTTTGAGAAAAAGTCTGCCCAAAATTCAAATTTTAGCAACCATAGATTGACTATCAGTCTTTCAAGTAAAAATGGAATCCTCTGGAAAAGGTAGTTGTTTGAGCTTACAGCTCAATTGCACCAATTCTTTGCTGCAGACAACCACTTCGGGATGCAGCAGGAACGCATTCCCATTTCATGACATGGAATATTAGAATGCAATCTGTAGAATAGATTGATTATCTCATAATTCTGGAAATATTACCCAGATTATAGAAATCTACATTAAAATTTAATCTATTTAGTCTGCAGATTTAATAAATTAATATTTTTAACTGTTTTATCCGGATGTCCTTAATTGAAACTGGCTTTTATCCAGTGGGCTGGATGATGGATAGAGTCTTGCTATGTTGCCCTCGGTAGTGTTTCGTGGCGTCACAGCTCACAGCAACCTCAAACTCTTGGGCTCAAATGATTCTCTTGCCTCAGCTTTCCAAGTAGCTGGGACTACAGGAGCCCACCACAATGCCCAGCTATTTCGTTGTTGTTGTTTAGCAGGCCGGGGCCAGGCTTGAATCTACCAGCCCTGGTGCATGTAGCTGGCACCCTAACAACTGAGCTATGGGGGCCGAGCCATCACAATTGTTCTTTATAAGGCCTTTAGAGAGGTGGTCTTATTCCTTTATAACTCGAACCCTTGCTCTTTCCCAATACCCTCAGAAGCAACCATTCTAATATGCCCAAAGTGATCTTTGTGTATATATTTGTTCTGAAAAAATGAGTATTGTTTGTATATGTGTATCTTAATTCCTATAAGTGATATTTGTATTATATATCTCATTTCATTTCATTTAAAAAAAAAAGAAACTGGCTTTTATTTTCTGAACTGTGAGTGTGGCAGTGTAGAGCGCAGTGACCATCAGTACACCTTTGTGATGTTGCCTTGGTTTGTGCGAGGGCACCACCCATTCTTGCTTTTACGCCATGTGGGCAAGTGTTAACATATTTGTTGCGTCATAAACCATAAAAATTTAAAAAAATTATTCTACATTTTGACTATTACTTCTGTAACTTGTGTTTGCATTCATATAAATGAAGGGTTTCAAGGATTCTTTAGTACTAATACCAGAGAAATAGAATCAAAACAAATGTAGCATTCACAGCAGAATGAAGGTGAGAAAAGGAAACTAGTATTGTGAAATAGTTTTGACCTCGAGAACCCTCTTAAAGGGTCTTGAGGACTCCTAGCAGAGTCTGGAGGATGCCAGCAGTCCCCAGACAATACTTTGAAGATGAGTAACCTACGCTGTGATGAGCAGCAGTTGGGCAATGCATGATATAATGATTTAGTGGTGTCTCGTCAGCTGAAGGTTTGTTTTCATGCTTACGATGGGGCACTTATTGCACAATTCTGTTAGTTGTTTCTCTTAGTTTTGAAGAATCAAGAATCTGTTGATTACCAAATTAAATTTGCACATGTCCTCTCCACACTGTCTTGAAGCAAATAGTGAAGACAGAACACATCTGGAAAGTCAAATTCATCTCAGGCCAAGTTAGTAGAGAGATTTATCTTAGCCATCAAAAGCTATGTCATTCAGTCCCCTCCCACTCATCTCCCAAAATAAAAACCAAGAACAATGGTGGAATTTCCAGAGCATGTGTTTACTTCTCTTATCTACCGCTGCTCTTTGATGAGTGATGATATAGGAAAGATGGTGCCAGGAAGAGAAATCATCAACTAGCTTAGAGTTGAAAGGGGAGGAAGGCACTGGGAACACGTTGATGTCTGAGAAGTTTGTGGAAATAACGATTTGAGTAAGAGGGCAGCCCTAGCACCAAGAATACAGGCCTATTCCCTGCTCTCTAATTCTGTTAAAAAGGGAAAGGGCCTGGTACAGTGGCTCATGCATGTAATCCTAGCAATGTGGAAGGCTGAGGCAAGACGATAGCTTGAGATGGGGAGTTTAAGACCAGCCTGAGCAAGAGAAAGACCCCATCTTGACCAAAAACATAAAAAATTAGCCAAGCATGGTGGCACATGCCTTTAGTCCTGGCTACTCAGGAGGCTGAGGCAGGAGTAACACTTGAGCCCAGGAGTCTGAGGTTGCAATAAGCTATGATGCTACTGCACTCTACCCAGGGCAACAGAGCAAGACTCTGTCTTAAAAAAAAACATATTTTGGAAAGGAGCAGGGCCTCAGTCTCACATGAAAGAGCCACTTTGGTACTCTGGAGTGTATTATATACCCTTTTTTCCTTCTCCTCCAGTAAGATAGAACTGATAAATGAAGAAAGATAAGAAATACTGAGCTACTGTTAGATTGATTTTTGTAAAATGTTATATATGCCCAGGGTTATTTGGTTAGTATCCTTCAACTTGAATCAAACAGTAAGAAACTTAAAATTGAGCATTTTCCCAAAGGACAGCATTTCAAACTCATTTGCAGACTGATACTTTGTCTTACTGCATGTCTGGGCAGTGTGCATCTTCACCGCATGTGACCTTTATGAGTTCAATGGTACCCAAACTGGTCTAGCCCCTATGCAATAAGACTGGATCATGGCACAGATGTCATGGCAATGTCAAGTTGCTACAAAAGCTTCCAACTGCTTATTCTCAGTTTTTGTACTTGCATCATGATAGACTGAGAACTGAAGTAATGCTCTATTGTTGGCTATTGCACATATAAGCGTGAATTTCTCAAACACACTTCCCAGTCAAAGTTAATTATTCCTAGACAATTCTGACTTGCCATTTGTGTAGCCGAGGTTGCAATATGCTGTGATGCTACTGTACTCTACCCAGGACAACAGAACAAGACTCTCTGCCTTAAAAAAAATTTGAGAGAAGGAACATGGCCTCCTGCCTCAGCCTCCCGCCTCAGCCTCCCAAGTAGCTGGGACTACAGGCACCTGCCACAAAGCCCAGACAGTTTGTTTCTATTTTTAGTAGAGATAGGGGTCTTAGTCTTGCTCAAGCTGGTCTAGAATTCCTGAGTTCAGGCAACCACCTGCCTCAGCCTCCCAGAGCACTAGGATTACAGGTGTGAGCCACCATGCCCAGATCTTTTGCCATTTTTGATGTTTCCTGTTTTCTCTCTCATGTATGGAATACGTGTAAAGTTGAGATGAATGCTGCATTTAATCCAGAATTATAACTTCTTATACTCTATCCAGAGAATAAGAGAATTCTTATTGAGAATTAAAGCGACAAAGCTCTTAGAAGATTGCTCTACAGCCTATTTTTTGTAGGGGGAATGATAGCTTTTTCTTTGGCCAAAATCAATATTCCCAGTCTTTTTTACTTTTTTGAAAGAAATTTACTACTGCTAAATATTTATCACAACTCATGATTTATAGCTCCTACAAAGGGCTGTTAATGTTTCGCAATAGGTGAGGAACAGTCACCTTCAGGAAAGCCTTTACTCCTCATTCTTTGCCATGCAGTGGGGGAGAAAGCAAGTGTCTATGATTTACTAGATCTTGTCCTCACCATCATCCCGCTTTGTCCTTCGTCAGTTAAAAATCAGGAGCACCAGCATGTGACTCATTGCATAAGCGCACAAACTTAGCCATTGCACCATTGACTTCACTGCCTCTGAAGTTTTGTGGGTTTCCCTAACAAAGCCCAGGACATGCTGACTAGAGAACCCCAGCAGACCACAGGGATGGACTTCATTTGGAGGTTAAAATGTTCTTTCTTTAGGCCTTTCTATTATCAGTGTGACTTTTCCCAAGACATGAGATCAGTCTCCCCATGCTTAACCCAGGGGAGTTATGCCAGTTTTCTGTTGCTGAAATTTGCTTTGCTTATTTTCACTAGCAATCTGGTTTTATAAACATCATCCTGCAGACCATATGTCATTTTTCTCCTTCAGTGTGAGAAATGAATGAGTGTAGGTGCTGAGAAAAGGATTGATGCTTTACCACTTTTGGAGATTGCAATTTATCTGTGCGAACGCTTGTGAATAATAATCTTATGTTGGATTGAAAAATAACTTGGGGCATTTTTCAATTTCTTTTAATAGACAGACTTATAGTAAAAGCTTATTCATTTGAAACACAGAAGCTTTAGAAATATTTAATCAGAATTGATTCGCATACACTAGTGCATACAATACAGGGTCTTTTCAGTCTCTACATACATGCCCATGCTGGTATACAGGTGTTTGCATTTGAATAGTTCTCAAATCAACATTGATGTTGTCAATATCATCAGTCCTGATTTTCAGTGAGATCCTGAATATCTCAGCCACCTGTTTTGTTGTGAAATATTAAGTATTCTTGCTCTGTGTAAATGCTGATGATCCTAAATGTGCACAGCCAACTCTCATTGTCCACTTGGGCTTCAAATCTGCATCCAATCTCCTCCCTACCAGCCTCAGTTTAAAATTGAACCAAGTTTAAGTACAAGTACAAAGTGAAGCTTGTGGAGAAGTGAGTATTCCATGAGATCCAGTTATAGCAACAAGATGCTAGAGCCCCTCCCTTCAATAAAGTACCTTCTAACCAACAAAATAAAAATAAAAATAAAATTGAACTCTTGATTACCCTACCCAGAGACGCTCTTCCCCCAATCTCCCAGTTGTTCATGTCAAAAACTTAGGCCTCACCTTCGATTTTTCTCTTGTGCTCATTTTCCACAACCTGGTTTTTCAGCAATGTTCAGTGACCCTGCCTTGAAGAGATGATAAGAATTCAGCCTCTCCTTTCTTACCACCTCTGCCTCACCGGACTAGTCATGTCTTGCCTGGGCTCCCGCAGTAGCCACCTCCCTGCTCTTGTCACCCTGAAGTGAGTGTGTTCACACGGCAACCAGAGAGAGTATTTCAAAAGGAATAGATCACATCCTATCACACCCTTCCTTGTGTTTTTTCATCCAGTTCAGGAGGAAAAAATCCAAACGTATCATGGCCTATAATATCTGGCGTCTGGCTCCTTCTCTGAACTCACTTCTAACATTTCCCTTGTTCGCCCTGCTCCGGTGATACTGGCCTCCTTCCTGTTCCTTAAATATGTTGAGCTTGCTCCTGAGGATCTTTGCATTCACCATGAATATTCTTTCCCAGAAATCCTCATGATTCACACCGCCCCACCAACTCATGTCTCTTTCTAAATGTCACCACCTCATTTTCCCACCATCCTGTCTAAAGAAGTACTTCCATCACTCTCCCTTTATCCAGCTCTATTTTGTGCAATTCTTTTGTTCTATTTTTATTCTTTTTCTTTTATTTTTCTCTCCCTCATTACAGTTCAGTGAAGGCAAGAATTCAATCTTTTTTAGAATTTATTCACTGCTATATTCTCAGTGCCTAGAACACTGCCTGGCACATAGTAGTTACTCAGGAATGAATGAGTGAGTGAGTGAAAAAATTTTGGTAATGCTTATGAATATTGGAGATTGAGAAAAAAAATCAGCAAGAAGTAGACTTAAGCTTTAAGTCAACATTTATTTAATGATAACTGCATGTTGTAGTCTGACATAAAAAAAATGGTACTGAATAATTAAATAGCACTTCATACTTTAGCATTGGCCTTTACATATATTATTTTATTTTCTACATATTTAAGAAGTCATCCAAAAATTTCCAGGTTAATAACAGGAGGAAGCAAGAAAAGAATTTATAAAAATCTTATAAGAGAGTCACCAAAACTTAAAATTGTGAAAATTAAGAGTACACGGATTTTACAAATCCACACACACAGAGTGGGAGATGAGAGTAATTTGAGCATCAAAAGTTACCCTGAAATACTATGAATGGGGTAGAAAGACCAGATAAAAGTAGCATTCCACATATGAAGACTGGAATATGAGAAGTTATGGTCCAAGAGGGAAAACATTTTGCTTTGGTGGAAGCAATATGTAACTCAAAGTTATAAAGAATTGAATGTGATAATATTTATTGCGTGTGTAATGATGAAGACAATGAAACAGCAGAACTGAGTTATGAGGAATTTAAAAGTTAGGTAACAAGGAGCTCCCCCAGCTTTTCAGAAGGGAGCTGACAGGAGTATGGACAAAGATATAATTTTTTCATAAAATACAAAAGGCGGTGAGGTGAGACACAAGGAGGAGAATCCCAGGAGATTGTTGAAACGTTCTAAGAGATGGAAAAATGGCAGGGTTCCAGATGAACCATCCATTTGAAATTGGGTTCTTTTCTCTATGGTCTAAAAATTAATCATCTCTGTGGAAATCTCAAGAGGAGAGTCACCAGAAAAATCATACCCCAAAGGAGTTTAGATAACCTGTGAGCCAACGTCCCCATTTTCCTCTACGTAAGCTTGAAGCATGTTAAACTGGAAGGCGACCCATTCCACTGGGTCTGTTCAAGGTCCCTATAAAGTAGTTTAAAGCCTAGAGTATTGATACACATCATTTAGCACTATCAATTACCTTGTAAATAAGTATTGTATATATAGAATTATTATCAGTTGTATAGTATCACAACAGACCAAATCTTTAGGATTTTCTTTATAATATGATTCAACCTGATTTGCAGACCCCACTCTATAATTTAGAGTTCTGTCCTTAGATATTAGCTTCTTTGTTTGGCAGTATTATACTTATTTCTTTCTCACTGAGGCAAATGTTCCCAACACACAAAAAAATGATAAATATTTAAGATGACGTATATCCTAATTACCCTGATTTGATCATTGCATGTTGTATTCTTTTCTCAAAATAACACATGTACCCCATAAACATGTATGATTGTGTATCCATAAAAATTAAAAGTAAAAAAAAATAATACATTTAAAAGAAGAAAAAATAAGTTCTTCTTTTTAAATTTCAGGTTAATTTGAAGTTATAAATGATTAGATTACACTGCTTGTGTTTGTTAGGTAAAGTCCCTGTTGTAGCAGTGCCTCTCACCCAGGAGGTGTGCCATATACCCTTAGATTGTGCCTGTTAAGGTGTGAGCACACCAATCCTCCACCCTTTTCTCTCCTCCTTCTCTCCTTCCCCACAGCTTGAATTTTTTTTTGAGACAGAGCCTCAAGCTGTCACCCTGGATAGAGTGCTGTGACATCACAGCTCACAGCAACCTCCGATTCCTGGGCTCAAGCGAGTCTCTTGCCTCTGCCTCCCAAGTAGCTGGGACCACAGGCGCCTGCCACAATGCCCGGCCATTTTTTGGTTGCAGCTGTCATGGTTGTTTGGCGGGCCCGGGCTGGATTCGAACCCGCCAGCTCAGGTGTACGTGGCTGGCGCCTTAGCCTGTTGAGTCACAGGCACCGAGCCCCCACAGCTTGAATTTAATTGTGTTTTTCTCTTATGTGGGTGTGTGTTTATTCGCCTACTGGCTTCATGTTAGTATTGAATACGTTGGATACTTGCTGTTCTATTCTTATGATATTTTACTAAGGAGAATGCTTTCTTTAGAGACCTCTATCCAGGTTAATAAAAAAGTTGTAAAGTCTCTTTTATTTATTTATTTATTTTTTGAGACAGAGTCTCACTTTGTTACCCTTGGTAGAGTGTCGTGGTGTCACAGCTCACAGCAGCCTCCAACTCTTGGGCTCAAGTGATTCTCTTGCTTCAGTCTCCCTAGTAGCTGGGAAGTCTCTATCTTTTTTATGGCTGAATAATATTCCATGATATTGTTTTTAATCCATACAAGGGTCGATGGGCACTTGGGTAGATTCTACATCATAGCGATTGTAAATTGAGCTGCAATAAACAATGTAGTGCAAGTTCCTGATAAAATGATAGGTTTTTTTCTCTTGGGTAGATATCCAGTAATGGGATTATGAGGTCAAATGAAAAGTCTATTTTGAGATGGTTAAGGATTCTCCATGCTTCTTTCCAAAGAGGCTGTATGAGTTTGTAGTCCCACCAATAATGTAAAAGTGTTCCCCCAAAAGAAATTCCCCCCCTTTTTTTTAAAAGATAGTCTCACTTTATCACCCTCAGTAGAGTAGTATAGTGTCACAGCTCACAGCAACCTCCAACTCCTGGGCTTAGGCGATTCTCTTGCCTCAGCCTCCCGAGTAGCTGCGACTATAGGCGCCCACCACAATGCCCAGCTATTTTTTGTTGCAGTTTGGCCGGGGCTGGTTTCAAATCCACCACCCTCGGTGTATGGGGCTGGCACCCTACCCGCTGAGCCACAGGTGCTGCCCCCAAAAGAAATTCTCACATATACTTTTTGGTCATCCCATCTCTGTGCTCTCAAATTTTAGAATTACATAAAGTTGGAATGGAAAAGGGGTAAGAGATATTCTATTTTACCTATAGATAAGATCATATGTAAAACATATAAGCGAGATGAAAATATACTGTACTTGCTTCCAGGACCGTTTAAGCCAGCATTTCTGCCAGACTTAGGGCACAGCTGTGGGGTAGCTGAAGTTGGTGTTGGATTTTCTCCATTGCTCATTGACCCTGCTCATTCCATCCATCTGTTCTTTAGTCTTCCTTTGTCCATCGGATCATTTGGAAATCAAGCCTTGTGAGCTAAGCACTTTCTCCAGGAACATTTGCATTTTAATAATAATGACCACCAGACACCGTACTAAATGATTTGCACACATTCCATCAAATCATTAAAGCAAGCCTCCTAGGTGGATAGCACTGTCCCCCTTTAACAACAAATTGAGCCTCTGAGAACTTAAGTGACTTGGTGCAAAGTCACAGGGTAATGAACAAATAGTTAACAAGCACTAGGTTTTAAAATTTTCTATCTGTTTTCTAGTTGATTCCAGACAGCTTATGAGACTGTCCTGAGCTTCAGGCTTCAACTTCAGGTGGGGCATGTTTTTAATGTCTACTCAAGCTCCAGCAAACAGTGTGGCATCTACCTGCACCTGTTTTACACCAGAGATTCATCCTCCCCAGGCTCCTGCCACCTTAGATCCTTTCTGGCTACTGCGGGAGACCCAATTGTCAGAGACTTGTTTGTATCATCAGAAAGTTCTCCTTGTCCCTGTGCCATATTGTCAGTTTCCACTTTTCCCCACCGAGTGGTAATGGCTAAAATGCCAAGGGCTCCATATTGCAGCAGACAGTGCTTTGCCTGCCTGCTGGTTTCTTCTTGAAGACACCTTCCCTTGGCCTTTTAACCTCACCTGTCTCCTCTTCAGTCACCTTAGAACAGTGGTTTTCATCCTTTTTAATCTGAGGGCACACTTGAACCTATAGTTAAACTTCCACGGCACATTTAAATTATGTTGATCAAAAAATAAAGGGAGTTTTAAAAAAGAATATACTTACTGTGCTTTGAACTTCTCCTTTTTTTTTGGACACCTTGGTAGAGTGCTGTCATCTCATAGCTCACAGCAACCTCAAATTCTTGGGTTTAAGTGATCCTCTTGTCTCAGCCTCCTGAGTAGCTGGTACTATAGGAACCTGCCACAACGACAGGCTATTTTTTAGAGACAGGGTCTGGCTCTTGCTGAGACTGGTCTCAAACTCATGAGCTCAAGCAATCCACCTGCCCCAACCTTCCAGAGTTCTAGGATTACAAGTGTGAGCCATTGCACCTGGCCTGTGCTTTGAACTTTTTTTGAAAATAATGTAATTAACAATCTTTAAAATTTTTTCAGCATACCACTCTGCCCCAGCACACTGGTTGGACATCACTGCTTTAGAGACTTTCTCCAGCTCCCTCTCACGTGGCCCTTTCTCTTCTTTATTTGGCTCCCAGAACCGGGCTCAGGGGTTGGCAGGACTTGGCCCATGCAGGGCACAGGTGGCATTGCCTTACATTCTTGGTTTGTGACTGAGTATCCATTGCTCCTCTCTGAAACCTGTTCAGTCATTCCTCAAGATACAGAGAACCAAGTCAATGTTGGTTTCATTCCTACAGAGAACCAAGTCAATGTTAGTTTTTTAGAGACTTAGGAGGGTCATTTTCTAAGTTTAGCAGGGAAGAGGTACATTTCTCCAGGAAAATGCTCTGTCGTCTCCTTCCCCAGCTATGTTTCTACCAGAGGTTGCCTTTGGGTTTTCCTTGTGGTTGAAAATGTGCAATGGCTTGTTTCGCAACAGGTTTTGTTCTGTGTTGCATACAATTTTGTCTTTTATATATTTTCCCCTTAAAATTAAATCCAGCAAATGTGAAAGAAAGAGAAGTGAAATAATCTCACAGCTGCTAAGTTTTCCTGGAAGGCAAAGACATCTCAATTTTAGTTTTAAAACATGAAATCATTGTTCTTTGAAACAGCTGTCGGGTCAAAAACTCCTTTGTAGTGTAGCTTTTTAAACAACAATTTTTAAAAACCACCAGGAACTCTGTGAAGATTTCCTTTATCTGGGTTCTGAATTATTTTCAATCTTCTGAGTACTTGTTGAAATGATGAAACTTACTGGTATAAAACAGATGTGTGTCCTTTGTTTTTAGGGGGAAAGATGGAAATGTCATTGGGATATTTGATATTTACTTGGTACCCAGATAGTGAAGTCTAAATAAATGATTGTTATTGTCTTTCTTAGCATTCCATTCGGCATCCTGTTTTCTTTTAATGCCAGAATATAAGCTTCATGAGAAGCTTATCCCTCTTAATCACCATGTGTCCCTTGGGACCTAGTACCATACCGGCCACATTTCATCAAATGTTGCTTTTTAAACAAATAAATCAGGAAATGACTACCATAAGAACCTTCATACAGAATGACAGGTCAGATAATCAGATATACAATTCATTTATCCTTCTATTATCTTTTATAGAAACTCTTGGCATGGAGGTTTCCCTTCATAGAAATGTTGAGGTTGAAAATGTACCTCAAAATTGCTACTGTTTTTTTTTTTTAATAGTCTATCATGGATTGCCTCCCATCCATGATTTTATGTGACTCAACTCTAAGATATTTTATATTTTACCACCTCTTGGAACAGCAAATTCTATAAATAAAAGATAGTTATAGTTCAACTTGGTAACTCTATAAGTGAGCTATTACGGTGCATAGGAGAGAAAAGAATTTATGCAGTCAGCACTAACAAAGAAAGAATATTTCAGTTGAGGCTGTAAGGTTGAGTAGAAATTTTCCAGGTGGTGAAACAGTCAGTGGGACAGAAACAACAGTGCATGCGAACGCCTAAAGGGATGAAAGACATGCTATAGAGTTCCTGGCCCCAAGACCATTACCAACACTATCATCATTTGCTTCAATATCATTTATGCAAAACACAGGTAGCCATTGAAGTGCTTTGATCCTTTTCAAACTGAGAATATAATTTTTTGTGTATGGAAAGTCACTTATATCCATTGTGTTGAAAACTAAGCTGTGGGTACACCTAAAATGGTTTCCCAAAATGAGTCTGGATAGCCAAATTTTATGCAGATCAGATTTTTTATCAACTTTTTGCAGCAAGAATACAGATGTGTATGAAAGGACTTTGGACCATAAACAATGTCATGCATCTCGTGGTGCTCAGTTCACCCCATCCTGACCTCACTGAAGGTTAGCAGTGAGGTACTGCAGAGCTAGACTGGAAGTGGTGGTGAGTTTCCTGGGTGGGGCCTGGGAGCACTGCATGCTGGGTCTGAGCACATCTTAGGTAGCCCTGTTCACAAAGGTCCAAACTTCTGTGATGCTCCCAAGACATCAGACAGAACAGGAGCATGAGGATCTATTTTTCCACATTATAAAGACTCATACAAAACTTTCCAATATGTGTCTGAGGACTGACTTTGATAAAAGGCTTGACATGATTTTTAAATGACAATCATATCAAGTGGTAACAATTTAAAATTTATCTGAGCCACGCACAGTGACTCAAGCCTATAATTCCAGCACTTTGAGAGGCCAATCTGAGAAGATCACTTGAGCCTAGGAGTTCAAGACTAACCTGGACAGCCCAGCAAGTCCCTGTCCTACTGAAGGAAAGAATGAATGATTTGAAATGTTAATTTTATGGAGAGCCATTATATAAAACCATGACTCCATCAGTCTCTTTCATTCTTTTAAAATTTTTCTTGACCCTGTATTCTTTAACAGTATCTTAATTTTGATAAATTTACACAGACAGCCTCAGCCCAGTTCTAGGCACTAAATATTTTCATCTAACTCCCTCTGGGTGTTTGGGGACTGACCTTATGCACATCTGCCCATATTATTTCACAACTGTTTCTTGACTTCATGGTCAACACTATGTCTTCTAGGATTAGATGCTGCTTCCCCTGTGTTGACAGATCTTCGTAAACCTTGTTCTTTAGAACTTTTCAAATGAGTTATTACTTTTTATATAATAATGATTGCTATTTAGTCACTAACTCAAATGAAAGATCCCACATAGAGTAATTCTCAAGCATGATAAATATCAAAGGGAAGAGGCCAGGCTGGTACAGACTGGGCAGCATATTCTTCCTCACATGTGATAAGGTGTGGCACGGATGGACCAATGGCCTCTCTATATTAATTCCTCATATTGGAAATTACTAAACTTACCAGGTCATTACCATAACCTCCGTAGACCTAATAAATGAGACAGACTGAGAATAATTGTGGTTCTCTCTCTGCTTTCTTCACCAGTTGTTTTTTATTCCATTTTAAAGTCTTTCATTGTTTTGGGCTAAATGAAATTTGGATTGCAACAACAAGTTTTTAAAAACGATATTGTTACATGGGCTTATTTGCCTGCTATTGGTGATGCCAAGTAGACGCATGACCTGTGGCTGTTTGGCTTGTCCTCCTATGGGAAAATAATTTAACAAAGCTAATACACTGTATTAAAATCAAATAAACAAATTCACATGGCACCCAGCATCACAGCCACATGCAATATGGTTATTATTTATTATCCTGGGATGCCAGCTCCACATTTCCAACTGCCTACTGGGCATTTTCACTCAGAAGCCCTCTGTGGCTTCCTGTCTAATCCATCTGAAACAAAAGCCATCATCCCTTCAAAACCATCCCTTACTGTTGGACTTCTAGGGACCCAGCTTTTCACACCCATTTTTTGCCCTGAATTGTTGTTGTTCCTGTTTTTAGTAGCAGTGCACAGAAGACAAATAGATAAGGCATGAAACAAATGGATGTAGATTCGCAGCCAGATGTCTTGCTCATACTTCAGCTCCTGGTAATGGCAACCACAGGCCTCTACTAGAGGTCAGAGGTCACCAGAATATCTTGGGATGGGAGAGAAATGCCTGTGTCCTGCACAAGCTTGCTCAATTTCTCCTTTATAACTTACTGATCCAAATCAGCCAGTCCTCCTCTGGAGGGAAAGAAAAAGAAAGCTTAGGAAAAGAGCTCGAAGCTGAAGTCCCTTCAAGGGGCCAGGAGATCAAGTTCCCACTAACTCATCACTTTCAACTTTTTAATTTTTGTTTATATACTTTCTTAGTTTACATGACATAGGTTTATTTTAGTGTTTGGATGTGAGGAAGGGTATTTAGACATTAAACATCCTATATTGTGAGGATTTCTACCACTTAAATTAGAATCTACTTTTTTTGTGACCTTTTTCATAAATAAGATCCTCACAGTTATAACCGAAATTCATCCTTTCAGTTCTTTAGTCGCCCTGTGATTAATGCTGACACGGACCTGGCACTGTGGCCACTGGCAGCCAGAGAAGGTCAGGACTAGTGGTGACTCAGCTGACTCTGCAGCTGCACTTACAGTAAATGTGTTTTGCAATGCTCTTATATTTAAAAATATTTTCTACAAAGTTTAAATTTGTATTTCATTTTGTATTTTTATTTGTCCATTCATTTATTATTACTTTTAGCTCTTCACCATGTCAAGAAAAGGAAATGGTATGGGTAGGATATCAAATCAACTTAGGTCAAAGAAACTTGTCCCTTTGGCCATGGCAACATCTAGCTTTTAATTTTAAATTGCTGCATTGATCTTTGAGGGTGATATTAGAAGATAAGGAAAAATATTTCAAAGACACAAAGGGTGCCAAGCTAACTCAGTCATTGGTGATGGCTTCAGTCTCTCCCTGAGTACCAGCATTGTGACAAGAGAGACATGTTCCCTCCTCTCATGGGATTTGATAGTAAACCATGAATTACAGCTCCTTTGAGAATTTGTAATAGAATAACCTGTCCATTTTGAGACTTCAGCAATGGTCAAAACTAACACTAGAAAAATGTTTAGAGATAGACTAAGTGAAGGGAGGAGGGAGATTGTTTCAGGCAGTGTGAACAGCATATGCCAAGACCCTGAGGTTGGGAGAAGCTTCTCTTGTTCTTGTAACTGCTAGCTGGAACCTGAAGACAAAAGTCAGGAGCCAGGTCATATGTGACCCTGTAGGCCAGTATGGGTTGTTTTATTGGTCTTTACTAACTCAATGGGGAGTCATTGAGGAGAGCAACATGATTAGGCTTGGCTAAAGCATGTAAAATAGGGGTGAGGAAGTTTTTGTTATGATGCAGGTGAGAGTGATGACATCCTGGACTAGAAAGATGATAGAGGAGCAATTGGGGGCTATTGGAGGCTGCATTGACAGAATCTACTGTTAGAAACAGAGTGGGGAGAAGGAGACCTCAAGAATGACACCTGGACATTTGGCACAAGCATCCCATTGGAAGGAGGTGCCATTTACTAAAAGGAGGAGGGAGAGAAGATTTGAGAATATATCAAGATTTCACAATCAGAGAGCTATCAAGAAGGCAACCATAGGTTGGAGAAGTCTGGTGTTTCTGAGTTGTCAACTGATGCGTGGTATTGAACTCAGGTAGTCTCCTGATCGTATTCCTCACAGAAAATTCCCTTATGGAACAAAACCCTGCTTGGTAGTGATGGCTGGTTCTTTTAAGTTTTTATTAAATTTAGTTTTCCAATTTTTTAGGAATTTTACATCTATATTTATGGGTGAGATTAGTTGATAATGACATATCAGAAAGTTTGTTCCTTTTATACTAACCCCATGAGAAATTCAAGGGAGGGGGAAAGATTCTAGGGTAGAGTAACTTTGGAAAATCCTGCATAGCCTCTTCATTTCTTGGAGACTTATGATATGTATTATTCTATTAGTATTTCTGAGAGCTTCTGTATAAAAGACACCTTCCTTTAAAATATGAAGAAAAAGACCTGTAAAGCTGTCTGAGACCAAAACTATTGTGAAGAAAATTTTATTTTACAATAGATATTGGTCAGTGGGGGATTTTATTATTTTAATTTTATGTTTTCTATAAATTGTATCTATAATTGTTATACATTTACTGTTGTAAAAGCATACTTATCATCTCTTAAGGTAATTTTGTTTTCTGTTAACTGTATGTTTCATTTCTGATTTTGTTTTCTCATCTTTTACATTACAGACTTACATTTTATTCTCTGATCCATCAGAAAACTAGCTCTGAAATTAAGCAATGATGTGTTTGGGTCTCCATAATTAATTCTTGACTTTATAATATCCTATATTCTGACTTGCTTGGTTTCATAATTTTCTAACTTGTTAAATTCATTGCAGACAATGTATTTTTTATTTGTTTTTAATACTAAGGCATATATGATTATGATTTTGTCTCTAAGTAAGGTTTTGGCTGACTGTCCAGAGTATAAATCCTGTATGTAATGTTACTTGTTTGTTTAGTAAGCAGCGTGTAATTATAGTTTTGAGTTGCTATTTGACACAGGTGTTTTTTTTTTGTTGTTGGTGTTTGTTTTAGTTTTACTTTATTAGAAGTGGTTGAGTGGTTCTTTTATGTTTAACTTTTATAATAATTTTTAGTTTTATAGTACTACTGAAGTTTTTGCCATAGATATGTGCAATCAGGAATGTTCTCTGTAAGATAAAAAGGAATGAATTGTCCTAGTTTATTACATTTATACACGGTGGCTATAAAGTCCATTTTAAACTGCACACAAACTTTATGGCCACCATGTATTACTGATTCACAGATTAGAGTCTTAATTTATGGCAATGTAAAATATTTGTATAATTGATTTATTGTTGGTTGTCTTTGAGGAACTTGGATGCCAAGAAAATGCTGATGAGAGTAGTGAAACAGTCAACAAATATTAATGAGTACGTAGTATATAATGGCAAGGCTGGGAATATATTGGTGAGCATTTAAAACTCCATCAGTGAACTTACATTGTAGTTAGAAGTGGCAAGAGATAGTTAACATGCCTAGTTTTACATGTAGACAAATGCTTTGAAAAAAACAGAATAATGGGAAGAATGAGAGTGGATGGGGGAGGGCAAGAATGTAGAAGGGTCAGGGAAGGCTCCTCTGAGGGATGATAGCAGATTATAGAGGTGAATGAGGAGGTACAGCATCACTTCCAGTTAGAAGAACAGCACCTGCAAAATCCTGAGGAAGCAACAGGCTTGAACTGTTCCAGAGACTCGGAAGGCCAGTGTGGCTTGAGCAGAATGAGCAATGGAAGAATGGAAATGAACATTTGAAACTGAGGAGAAAATGAGGGGGCAAGGAGTCTGGAATTTTTTGTAGTTGGAGTGTGAAGTCACTGGAGGATTTTAAACAGGGTAATGAATTTGGTTACTATGGCTTCTGTGTGGAGAGTGGAGCATGAAAACCATTAAGCAGATGTTAGGAAGCTGTGATAGTCATCCAGGGGAATAGAGGGGCTTGGATGTGGACTCAGTAGTTCAAGGAAGAGGTCTAGACATGGAAACGTGCACCTGGGAGAAAGCCTTGATAGAGCAAGGTGGGCCACTGACAGAACCCTGGGGCATTCTAAGATTTAAAGTTCTAGCAAAGGAAGAGGAGACAACAAAGAGATTAGGAAGCTGGTCAGTGAGGTAGAAGTATAGGAGTCAGGAGTGTATGCAATTGCAAAAAGCTCACAGAATAAAGTGTTTGAGGGCAGAGGTAGTGGTCAACCATGCCAAATTCTGCAGCAGAGCCAAGTAGCATGAAAACTGGGAATTGACAGTTTGCTTGGGCAAGAGGTAGATCACATGACCTTGAAAAGAGCTGAGCCTAAGAAGCAGTAATAAAAAGTCTTCCATCAAATTAAAGCTTAGGACATGATGGCTTCACTGCTGAATTCTACCAAACATTTAAAGAAGAAATAATATGTAATTGTATTCACATTATTTAAAAAAAATAAAGGAGGAAGGAATATTTCCAAACTCATTCTATGAAGCCAATATGACTCTGACACAAGTAAAGACACAACAAAGAAAGGAAATTACAGGCCATTATCTCTGATAAGCATAGATTCAAAGGTCCTCAACAAAACACTAGCAAACCAAATTTAGCTATACATTAAAAGAAAATCAGTCATTATGATCTAGTGGAGTTTGTCCCAGATTGTGAGAATGATGGTTCAACATATGCATAAAGTGTGATACATCATATCCTTAGATATGTTATTTCAGTTAATGCTGAAAAGCATTCAATAAAACTTAACCTCCCTTCATGATTAAAACTCTCAAAAAACTGGATGTAGAAGGGACATACCTCAACATAACAAAAACTATATACAACAATCCCACAGCTAATATCATATAGAATGAGGAAAACTTAAAAGTCTTTCATCTAAGGGTTAAGACAAGGATGCCCACTTTCATACTTTTATTCAACATAGCACTGGGAGACCTCATCAGAGTCCCAGACAAGATAAATAGATAGATAAAGGACATCCAAATTGAAAAGGAAGAAGTCACGTTATACTTGTTTGCAGATTACATGATCTTAAGTTTGGAAAGGTCTAAATACTCCTTCAAAAAAACTATTAGAACTGATAAACAAATTCAGTAAAGATGTAGAGTGCAAAATTAACATGCAAAAATTAGTGCATTTCTATGTGCCAACAGTGAATCTGAAAAAGAAACCAAGAAAGTAATATCATTTATAAAAACTACAAATAATATAAAATACTAGGTATGGTGGTTCATGCCTGTATCCTGGAATTTTGGGAGGCTGAGGCGAGAGGATCTCTTGAGGCCAGGAATTCAAGACCAACCTGGACAACAGGCAAGACTCTGTCTCTATGAAAAAAAATTTTTTTAAGTTAACCAAATGTGATGGCATGCACCTGTAGTCCCACCTACTTGAGAGGCTGAGACAGGAGGATAGCTTAAAACCAGGAATTTAAGGTTACAGTGCACTATGAACGTACTAGTGCAGTCCAGCTTGGGTGATGGGCGGAGACCACATCTCTAAATAAAATAATATTAAAATTAAATACTTAGGAATAAACTTAACCAGAAAAGTCAAAGATATCTCCAATGAAAAGTATAAAAGATTACTGAAAGAAATTAAAGAGGACAAAAAATGAGAAGATATTCCATGTTCATGGATTAGTAGAATTACTATTATTAAAATGTCTGTACTACCCAAAGCAATCTATAGACTCAGTGGAATCCCTATCAAAATACTAACCAGTTTTTTTATGGAAATAGAAAAAAAAAATCCTAAAATTTATTCGAAAGCAAGGGCCCAGAGTAGACAAAGCCATACTGAGAAAAGAGAACAAAATTGTAGGAATTACATCACCTGACTTCAAATTTTACTACAAAGCTGTTGTAACCAAAACACCATGGTACTGGCATAAAAGCAGACACATTGACCAGAAATAAATCCACCCACGCGTTTACAGTCAACTCATTTTTGACAAAGCTCCAAGAACATATGTTGAAGAATGAACAATTTCTTTAATAACCAGTACTGAGAAAACTAGATATCCACATGCAATACACTGAAAGTAGACCCCTATCTTTCACCATATACAAAAATCAAATAAGATGAATTAAAGATGGGAACATAAGATTTGAAACTACTAGAATAAAGCCGTAGGGAAAGACTCTGGGACATCGATCTGAGAAAAAGATTTATTAAGTTAAAACCTCAAAAGCACAGGCAACTAAAGCAAAATTGGACAAACAGGATCACATCAAACTAAAAAGCCTCTGCACAGCCAAGGAAACCACCAGGTAAAGAGACAACCCAAAGGATGGAAGAAAATATTTGCAAACTACTCATCTGACAAGGAACTAATCACAAGAATATATAGCAACTTAGGAGGAAAAAAACAAATGGTCTGCTTTAAAAATGGGTGAAAGATCTAAAAAGTCATTTCTCAAAAGCAGACATAGCCAGCGGGTATATGAAAACATCTTGAACAACACGAATCATTAGAAAAATGCAAATCAAAACGGCAATGACTCATCATCTCATCCCAGTTAAAATGTTATCCAAAAGAGAGGCAATAATGGGTTCTGGTGATGATGTGAAGAAAGGGGAACACTTGTTGGTGGGAATGTAAATTGGTTTAACCTCTATGGATAACAGTATGAAAGTTCCTCAAAAAACCAAAAATAGAACTACATATGATGCAGCAATCCCCTGCTACATGCTACAAATATATCCAAAAGAAAGGAAAACAGTGTATCGAAGTGGTATCTGCATTCCCATATTTATTATAGTACTAGTAACAAAAGGCAAGATACGGAATCAACCTAAAAGTCCATCAAAAGATAAATGGATATTTGAAGGATCAGGAGAAAACTTCTAAATAAAGATCAAAAATGTTTTCACATAGTAAATGAGAAAATATCATGAATGTTATATCAATCAGGTTGATAAAAATATCTCCGATGATATGTGAAGCCCGCACACTGCACCCCATGACTGAATTATTGTACACAGCTATGAGTCAATAAAAAATAAAAATAAAATAAAAAAAAGAAAAGAAACCATGAATAACATTAGTAATGAAGAGTTTGACTGCCACTTGCTTGATGAAGGTTTTACTGCCAAGGTCATTCTGGACCAAAAAATCAATGAAGTTGCCTCTTCTCATGATAAGCATGCCTTCTATGTAGCAGAACTTGGAGATGTTCTGAAGAAATACTGAAGATGGATAAAAGCTCTTCCCTTTTATGCAATCAAATGTAATGACAGTAGAGCCATTGTGAAGACCCTTCCTGCCATTGGGACAGGATTTTATGTGCAGCAAGACTGAAATACAATTGGTGCAAAGTCTCAGGGTGCCTCCAGAGAGGATTATCTATGCAAATCCTTGTAAACAAGTGTCTCAAACTAAGTACCCTGCCAATAATGGAGTCCAGATGATGACTTTTGACAGTGAAGTCGAGTTGATGAAAGTTGCCAGTGCACATCCAAAGGCCATGTTGGTTTTGTAGATTGCCACTGATAATTCCAAAGCAGTCTGTGGACTTGGTGTTAAATTTAGTGCCACACTCAAAACCAGCAGACTTCATTTGGAACAGGCAAAGGAGCTAAACATTGATGTCATTAGTGTCAACTTCCACATAGGAGGTGGCTGTATTGATCCTGAGACCTAAGGGCAAGCAGTCTGATGCCTGGCTGTGTCTTTGACATGGGAGCTGCGGTTGGTTTCAGTATGTACCTGTTTGATATTGGTGGTGGCTTTCCTGAATCTGAGGATGTGAAGCTTAAATTTGAAGAGATAAGTGGTATAATCAACCGAGCATTGGACAAGTACTTTCCATAAGACTCTGGAGTGAGAATCATATCTGATCCAGGCAGATATTATGTTGCATCAGCCTTCACACTTGCAGTTAACATCATTGCCAAAAAAATTGTATTAAAAGAACAGATAGGCTCTGAGGATGAAGATAAATCCAGTGAACAAACCTTTATGTATTACGTGAATGGTGGATTATATGGATCATTTAATTACATCCTTTATGATCATGCTCATGTAAAGCCTCTTCTGCAAAAGAGACCTAAACCAGAAGAGAAGTATTATTCATTCATGATATGGGGACCAACATGAGATGGCCATGACTGGATACTTGAGCGCTGTGACCTGCCAGACATGCATGTGGGAGACTGTATATTCTTTGAAAATATGGGTGCTTACACTGTAGTTGCTGCTTCTACATTCAATGGATTCCAGAGGCCAAGAGTCTACTATTTGATGTCAAGACCAACTCGTGCAGCAAATCCAGAATCCCAACTACCTATCTGAAGTGGAAGAGCAGGATGTGGGTACTCTGACTGGGTCTTGTGCTTGGGAAAGTGGAATGAAACATCACTCAGCAACTTGTGCTTCAGCTAGTAT
>CAUYRH010102417.1:0-62429 GCA_963574655.1 Perodicticus potto | reverse complement strand
CCCCGCGCGCCCACCTCCCCGCCCACGCCCCCCGCGCGCCCCCCCCCCCGCGCCACCCCCCCCCGCCCCCGCGCGGCCCCCCCCCCCCACCCCACCCGCCCCCCCCCCACCCCACCCCCCCCCCCCCCCCCCCGCCCGCCCCCCTCCCCTCCCTCCCCCCCCCCCCCCCCGCGCGCCCACCTCCCCTCCCAACCCGTCCCGCCCCACACGTCCACCCCCCGACACCCCCGCGCGCCGAACCCCAGCCTCCCACTCCCAGAGCGCGCCGAACCCCAAACCCCCCACCCCGTGCGCGCCCCGCTTCCGCAACCCATTCACCTCCTGCCCCGGGCTCATCCGGAAGGGACACCGGGGCTGGGGCCGGGTCCGCGCTACCTCCCACCTCCCCAGCCGGCTCCGCACACCCGAGCAGGGCGCGGAGCCCCCGAGCTTCCCGCCGGGCAGGGCCCAGAGGCCCAGAGGCGCCATGCTGTCGGGCTGGGATGCTCCTGGAGGCGGCGGACTCGCTCCGCACCGGTCCGGGTTTCCGTGTTCCCGCCCCACGCCCCAGCCCGCACACAGCTCGGAGCTGCCCCGGGGCTTGCCCAGGCGTCCACACCGTACTCACTAGGACTGGAAGCAGCAGCAGCACCAGTAGCAGCCACTCGCCGCACGCCATGGCCGAGAGGGCTGCCGGCGAATTCCAGAGGCGGCGCAGGCCGAGAGGGGGCGGAGGACCGGGCCCGGCCCACCTCTGCAACTGCGCAGAGAGCTCTCCGGGCATCTCTTGGCTTGCGGAAACATTTCTTCAATCTCTGCCCTTTTGTAATTTCACCAGTCATATTGGATTAGGGATCCCTCTGCAACTACCCCGAGTCAAAACTAGTCACACGTGGCATGACCTCCGTTTCCAAATTGGGCACTTTCGATTAGGGGTTGGAATTTCAATATATGAATTTGGGAAGGGGACACAGTTCAACCCACAATACTAAGGGGCTGGCCCAAAGTCATCTAGGGACTATGGAAGCAATTACTAAAACTAACCGGGACAATACGGCAGACCTTATTTATTTCAAAGAGAGAGAGAGGGAAAAAAATCCCCTAGTGAACTTTTTTTTTTTTTTTTTTTTTGGTCCGGGGCTGGGTTTGAACCCGCCACCTTCGGCATATGGGGGCAGCGCCCTACTCCTTTGAGCCACAAGCACCGCCCAACTAGTGAACATTTTTTGAGGCAGAGGCTCATTTTGTTGTCTGACTAGAGTGCCGTGGTGGCCTCAGCCTAGCTCACCCCAGCCTTACACTCCTGGGCTAAAGCAATCCTCCTACCTCAGCCTCCCCAGTAGCTGGGACTACGGTGCCCACCACCATGCTCTGCTAGTTTTTCTATTTTTAGTAGAGATGGGGTCTTACTCTTACTCAGGCTGGTCTTGAACTCCTGAGCTCAAGTACTCTCCAGCCTCAGCCTCCCACAGTGCTAGAATTACAGGCATGAGCCATGAGCCACCACACCTAGCCCTAGTGACAAAAGCTACAAGTTTCAGAGCACAGAGGTATCCTGCTGGACACTTGACATCCATGGCATTTGCCCTTTCCTGCAATGAACCTCATGGTGGCGTGGACAGAGGCAGGGCAGGTGGGCAGGTGGTGTTGGGACTGGTTCTGGGCAGTGTGTGTGGAGCTGCCTCAGCACCTCGTCTCACACTTTGGGGTTTTCTGGAAACACTCTGCAATCTCTGGTATTATTTCTCACCAGGACTAGTCAAATTGGAAAGCTTACTGCTCCCGTGGGGTGTTGGCTAATCCATGCCTGTGTCCACCCAGGCCTGCAGAGCATACTCTGCCAGAGGGCATGTGCTGTCCTTGGAGAGGCAAAAGCACAGGAGATGTTAGCCTTTTTCTTTGAAAAAGCTTTATTGAGGTATAATTGATATTTAATAAACTGTACACATTTATTTGTTTTTTATTTTTTTTTGAGACAGAGCCTCAAGCTGTCACCCTGGGTAGAGTGCTGTGGACATCACAGCTCACAGCAACTTCCAATTCCTGGGCTCAAGCGAGTCTCCTGCCTCCACCTCCCAAGTAGCTGGGACTACAGGCGCCCGCCACAACGCCCGGCCATTTTTTTTTTGGTTGCAGCTATCATTGTTGTTTGGCGGGCCCGGCCTGGATCCGAACCTGCCAGTCAGGTGTACGTGGCTGGCGCCTTAGCCCGTTGAGCCACAGGCGCTGAGCCAATAAACTGTACACATTTAAAATATATAATTTCATAAGTGTTTTTTTTACCATCTTGACCAGTTTTAAGTGAACAGTTCAGTGGCACTAAATACATTGATGCTGTGTACAGGCGTCACTGCCCTCCATCTCCAGAACTTTCTCATCTTCCCCACGAGCTCGCTAGCTCCTTCCCCTTCCCCAGCCCCTGGGACCCCCATTCTGCTCTCTGTATCTGTGGATTTGATGGCTCTGGGGAGCTAGTGTAGGTGGAATCTCACAACATCTGTCCTTCTGTGTCTGGCTTCTTTCACTGAGTGTGATGCTTTCAAGGTCCATTCAGCGCTACATTTCTTTTTAAGGCTGGCTAGCATTCCACTGTATAGACAGACCACCTTTGGCTTATTCACTCATCTCTCCACGGACAGTAGGAGAGGTGCTGCTTTTGGCTGTTGTGATCAACGCGTGGTTCTCAGGTCCTGAGTACAACATCTCCACAAACTGCAGATAAGTTACTATCCAGCAATCAAAGACAGGGCTTGGTGACTTCTTGCGCTCACCATTAATGGCAAAGTCTCTATTTGCCATCATATCGGGAAATGAAACTTGGAGCTCACCCACCGTGCACTGCCCTGTCCCAGGGTGGCCTGGCAGGCTCCAGGAAGACACATTCCTCCCTGTGCTGCTGCCATGAGCACTTGGCAGGATGGGAGGCTGGCACAGGGCTTTGAGGGCTGTTCACCCGGGGCATTTTAGGCTGGACTGTATTTCAGCTCAGGTAGTCTCAAAAAAAACCCTCAAGGACATTGCCATATGCTGAGGATGTCACCATGGGGCCACCTCTCCCCCACGAAACACAGCTGTCTGTGCAAAGATAATGGACGGCTTGAAGAAACAATCTGACTTCCACAGAAAACAATACCTGAGTGCCACTGTCAGTGGTTGATGTTAAGAGTTCTCAGAAGGAAAACAGGACACATTGTGACTCTGAACATTTGGGAAATGGAGACATAACTAAGGCAGCCTCAGGGGCCAAGCTTGATCTGGACATCCACCGTCCTCAGAGACAGTGTCTCCGGGGGTGTCACTGCGAATGCCATGGAGAAACACAGCTAGCCAGGACACATGGACCACAGTGGCCACACCTCTGCTTTGTCGGTCATTCTCAGCACCTGCGTGTAAATGTTGGCACTCCTTCCGTACAAGCAAACCAAAGGCTCTAGCTCAGCGGTTCTCAACCTGTGGTTCGTGACCCCTTGGTAACATTAGGCATAATTGTAGGCATTAGGAAGGTTGAGAACCACTGCGCTGAATTGTGAATTATAACAGAGTGATTTTTCTCAACTCTCGAAAGAAAATGCCAATACAGAAAGCCTCTAAAACTCAACCTTATAATCATCCAGTAGAGGAATTTGGATTTTCTGATTCTGACATTTTCTGACAAGTCTTAGAAAAAGTATGTTGGTACAAGGGGTTAGAGGCATATTTTTAAAAGTCTCATATGAAGAATTTAAGTCGATAAAAATGTATCTACCAAAAATGAAAATGTACATACACACAAAAACTTGTGCACAAATGTTCATAGCATTATTAGCATCAATAGTCGAAAGTGGAAACAACCCCAACACCTGACCCGTGGGTGGCCTAGCTACACGGTGGAGGACTGCTCAAATAGAAAACTAGCTGGGCATTGTGGCTGGCACCCATAGTCCCAGCTACTAGGGAGGCTGAGGCAAGAAGATTGCTTGAGCCCAAGAGTTTCAGGTGGCTGTGAGTTATGACGCCACGGCACTCTACCCAGCGTGACAGAGTGAGACTCTGTGTCCAAAAAAAAAAGACTACATATTGTGTGATTCTGCTGGTGTGACATCCAGAACTGGCAAATATCCATAAACACAAAATAGATTAATTAGTATGTCCCAGGGGCTAGAGGTAGGGAGCAGGAAGAATGGATTTAGGGAGTAGGAACTGACATCTTAGTGGATACAGGGTTTCTTTTTGGGAGGATGAAGATGTTTGGGACTAGGCAATAGTGATAACTACACAACATTGTGTGAACATACTAAAACCATTAATTTGTTCACTTTAAAATGGTTTAAATGGTGAGTTTTGGCCAGGCACGTTGGCTCATGCTTGTAATTCTAGTACTTTTGAAGGCTAATGAAGGAGGATCACTTGAGCCCAGGAGTTAGAGGCTATAGTGAGCTATCATGATGTCACCGCACTCTGGCCCAGGTGATAGAGAAACTGTGTCCAAAAAAAAAAAAAAAAGTGAATTTTATGTTATGTGAAATTTACCTCAGTAAAAAGATAATTAACAGGTCCATCCAGCCTAGTCTCAACATTTTATTTTATTTTATTTTTTTATCTTTTTTTATTTTTATTTTTTGTAGAGACAGAGTCTCACTTTATCGCCCTCAGTAGAGTGCCATGGCATCACACAGCTCACAGCAACCTCCAACTCCTGGGCTTAGGCAATTCTCTTGCCTCAGCCTCCCGAGTAACTGGGACTACAGGCACCCGCCACAACGCCCGGCTATTTTTCTGTTTTTGCAGTTCGGCCGAGGCCGGGTTTGAACCCGCCACCTTCGGTATATGGGGCTGGCACCCTACTCGATGAGCCACAGGCGCCACCCTCAACATTTTAATCTACACTCATTTCCCATCTGGGTCCTGCAGTGAGGGTCTTTTCCTGGCCCTCCCTTTCTTCTGGCTCCTCCAGGATGGGATTAGGAGGGAAGTTTGGCTGGTGCTGGCTGTGAGTATGGAGCTCAGAAGTGTGGCTGCTGTCTGGGGCTGGTATCCTATGACTCTCTTTAGCTCCTGAGTCTGTTCTCCAGGAGGGGACAGGAGGGGTGGTCATTTTCTATATTAATGTCTAGTGCTACATTGCAGATGACTACTAACTTCATTTCTCTTTTTTTCTTGAAACAGAGTCTTATCCTGTCACCCTGGCTAGAGTGCCATGGCATCATGATAGCTCATAGCATCTTCAAACTCCTGGACTTTTGCCTCAGCCTCCTGAATAGCTGGGACTAAAAGTTAGCCCTGCCACAATACCAGGCTAACTTTTCTATTTTCAATAGAGATGGAGTTTTACTCTTGCTCAAGCTCATCTCAAACTCCTGAGTGCAGGCCATCCACCCACTTCAGTCTCCCAGAGTGCTAGGATTACAGGCGTGAGCCACTGCGCCCAGCCTAAACTTTGCCTCTTAAAACACATGCCTCCCTACCTCACGGCACCTGTGGGTCAAGAATCTGGGCCTGGTCTTCTGCCCTGCGTCTTGAAATCGGGGCTGCAGTCTTTCTGAGGCTCGTCAGGGAAGAATGACTCTTGAGCTCACAGGACCACTGGCAGCATTCAGGTGCCCGGAGGCCTTGGTTTCCTGCCAGTCTCCTGCAGGAGGCTCCTTGCCATGTTGGCCTTCCCAGCACACTGTCGCTTCCTTAAAGCTGGCAAGGGAGGGGGAGACACAGTCTTTGTCCATTCCATGTTGCTATGAAGGAACACCTGGTCCATGTCAGGGTCCTTGGAGGTTTTGCTGCCCCCCCCCCCAGGGCTCTACCTGGAGCTGGAGCTCAAGGTCCTCAAGGGGACAGGCCCCACCCTCCACCTTCCTAATCTTCTCCAGAGGGGGGGGTCTTGGGTACAGCCTGGAGAAGGGGTGACGGTTAATTGCATGTGTCAACGTGCTGGGTCACAGTGCCCAGATACAGTGTCAATCTTTATTCTGGGTGTTTCTGTGAAGGTATGTTTTAGGTAGAAATTAAAGCTTAAATCAGCGGACTTCGAGTAAAGCACGTGCCCTCCATAACACGGAGGCCTCATCCAGGGAGGTGAAGGGCTCAGGAAAAGGAAGACTCACACCCCAGAGCCAGAGAGACCCTGCCACACACAGGACTGCGCCCCTAGCCTTCAGGGGTGCCCCGCCTGCCATCCCGCCCTGCAGACTTGCCAGTAATCACTTGAGCCAGTTCCTGAAAGTCTTTCTCTGACTTTCTGTCTCTCTCTCTTGTTCTGTTTCTCTAGAGACCCCTGACCCCTTTCAGCTTATAGGGTAGTTAAGAGTGGCTGCATTTGGGCACGGGGGCTAGATAGAGGGGACAGACATGTCCCTCTCCTATGAGAATTGAGGGAGGGTGGATTTACATTTGAGGCTTTGAGGCAGAGTTGGGAAAAGTTACCATCAGAGGCTTCTATTTCCTCCACATGCCTTGGGGGAGGAGTTCCCCTGCTGGAGGTCATTCCTTGATGGAACCACACACTATGTGTCAAGGAAGTTCTGCAGCAAGCTGGCCTCCCTCAGCTGCAGCCCTTCCGGAGTGGACAGTCTCTAAAGTCCCCAAGGGAGTTGCCCATATCCCATAATTCCTATCCAAATGGTTGTTAGACCCACTGTCCCTGCACCCAGCTGCCCGGCTGTTTGTAACTCCAGTCTGGACTTGACTGTGAAGGAATCTCTCAGATGAGATCACTCTGAGAACAGCAGCTCACCCTCCACCGGGTGGACCCCACCCGACCAGGGAAGGCCTGAAGAGCAAAGTTGAGGCTTCTTGGGAAAGAAGGAACTAGACCTTGGGACTGCAGCCAGGGGAACCTGCCTGGGCTTCCTGCCCGCTGGCCTGCCTTACAGACTTAGGACCTGCCTACCCATAAAATGTTATGAGCCAGTTCCTTAAAATCTCCTTAAAGTCTCTCTTTGTGTCTGTCTCTCTCTGTTTCTTTGAAGAACACTGCCTAATACCCCTCCCCCTCAGAGTGAGTGGTGGTCAGGGGGCCGAGGGCGCTAGAGTTGGTTGCAGAGTCTGAGAAGACAGGCATAGGCAGGTGACTGCCAGGTGGTGTCAGGGTTGGCTGGTTACCCCAAAGCACTCGCACTTCAGGGTGCAGCAGCCCAAGTGGGCATGGGACAGACGCTGGCTTGGAACCCCCAGGGGTGGGTTTGGCCATGCATTGCGGGGATGAAAATGGACCAAGTGAGCCCAGGGGGATAGCAAGAAGTCATTCTAAGGGCTTGTGCCAGGGCTGAGGGCTGAGCAGGGGATGGCACAGGTGGGGGGCTCCCAGCCTGGAAGCCCAAGGCAGCAACAGGAAAGAGGCAGGACAGGAGTGGGCACGCTGAAGGTGGCAAGGACAGTGTCAGCCTCTGTGGGGAGGGGAGGAGACACCAATAGAACGAAGGCGCTGAGAGTGGGGCTGGTGGGCTGCCAGGCAGAGCTGCCTTCAGGGACACAAGCAGGTGCCGGGGAGGCATTGAGCCCCACCCAGAATCACCAGGCCTTGTGCAGAGCTGAGTCAGCCAGTTCATGGTATTTGCTATAGCAGCCACTGGCAAGAAACATACCCAGCACCAGGTTTGCCTGGGATGCTGTATTTTCAGTGCCCAAACTGAGAAACTTGGAAGAAACCAAGGAGTTGGTTCCTGAAGAGGGCCTTGGCCTTAGACTTAAAACTGGCATCTGGGTATGCAAAATCTGGCACTGCAGGGGGCTCTCTGCTGGCCATCATCAGGTTAAGGGTGGTGGTAGTAGCATTGGTGGCTGAGCCCCAGGTCCTGCTGTTAGGGGAGCAGCCTGCAAGGGCTTGGGTTGGCAGGTGGCAGGCGTGCTGTCCACACCCAGTCTGTTCCGTGGTGTGAACCTGAGTGTTGCTGTCCCTGGGAATCTCCAAGCCTGAACTCTCATCAGTTCTGTCAGCTTCTCAATAGGATTTTCATGAACTCTTCTGCTTAAACTGATTGAGTAAGCTATTTCTGTGGCCTCCAGGTGGAATGAAAGGCCTCTCCCAAGGCAGCAAAAGGCCATGTCCCCAGGGCACAGCCAGGCAAGGTGCCGGCTCAAGCACTCAGCAGCAGGAACAGTGCCAGGCCTGACACCAGCCGTGTCTGCCAAGCACCACTTAAACAGAAGGAGCCTGCTATGGCAATCCTGCCTGAAGGCACCAAGCTAGGGCTACTGGGTGGCTGGGCAGTGTCTCTGTGACCAAAGCTCTCTCCCCAACTCCACAAGACACTGTAACCACCAGGATTTCCAACACGAGGGTCTAGAGATATCTGAGTTCTCCTTCTCTGCCCACCCCCTTTTTGAGACAGAGTCTCACTCTGTCACCCTGGGTAGAGTGTCATGGTGTCAGCCTAGCTCACAGCAACCTCAAACTCCTAGGCTCAAGTGATCTTCCTACCTCAGCCTCCCGAGTGGCTGGGACAATAGACACCTGGTATCACACCCAGCTAATTTTTCTATTTTTAGTAGAGACAGTCTTGCTCTTGATCAGGCTGGTCTTGAACTTCTAAGCTCAAGCAATCCACTCACCTCAGCCTCCCAGAGTGCTAGGATTACAGGCGTGAGCCAGCAGAAATGGCTCTTTGCCTATTCTGTAGATGACAGACTGAGGCATGGGGGATACGAGAGTCAGTCCCTTGTGGTCAGAGAGGAAGTGAGTTTCACTTCCTTTTTCTGGGAAGAGCGAGGAGGAAGCCCCCTCCACCTTGGGTTGTGTAACTGCCCCCCCCGCCCAGCACCTCCACTTTGGCCCTCCCCTGGGTCCATATCTCTGCCTTTCTCTGAATGCCTGTCCCCTGAGAGCACCTGCACCACTGGAGTGAGAGGAGTGAATGAGTCACATCTGCCTGATTTAGTTTAGCCTTTGGACACAGTGTCATTAAGAGACAACAGAGCAGGTTCCCTTCAGGGACTCAGGCAGACTGGACTTGAGGAAACCCAGGGCTCGTTGGAATAAAATGAGCACACCAGGTCCCCGCAGGCAGTCTACAACATGTGGAACTTTAAGAAGTTGGTAAAGCAATACAAGGCATGGTAAAGATGGTAAAAAGTCTGAGCTGTGACCCCAGGATTCGAGCCAGGGCCCGAGAGGTGCAGGACACTCACCTTGCTGGGGTGGACAACATGGGGTGCCAGGGCACGGCCGGACGGGCAGCACAAATTAGAGAGGGGCTGCTCCATGTTCTTCTTCTTTTTTTTTTGCCTCATATATCCTGTATTGGGTGCTAGCAAAGCTGGCCCCTCCGAGACACCAATAGATGGTGTCAAAAAAAAACCCAAAGAAACCCTTTTCTCTCCAGCCAAAGGACCAGGGAAGGGGCAACCTGGGAAGACAGAAAACCTATAGACAATAACTACCATCCCAAACCACAGAGACATGGTGGTCCTGCCTACCACCCTGTCACCTAAGCTGGGCAGGAGGCATGAACAACAGGAGTTAGGGCTCCCATGTCTGCCAGGCATAGAGAGATGTCTGTAGATGTGGAGGTGACCCTCCCTCCTCTATGGGGCACCTGAGCTCCCATCCCACCCTGCCCCCACAGGTGTCCATGTGGGTCACTTGGGGACCTGGATTTCCACCCCCACCTGGCAGCCACAAGGCAGGGTCAGAAATCCTGCAAAAACACAGGATTTCAGGCAGTGCCTGTGGCTTGAAGGAGTAAGGTACCGTCCCCATATGCTGGATGTAGCGGGTTCAAACCCAGCCCTGGCCAAAAACTGCAAAAAAAAAAAAAAGAACCCCAAAAATTAAACAATAAAACCCCCACAGGATTTCATCCCCGCAGATGTTATCTTACATAGAGGAAGAGGCCAGGGATCTCTGAGTTTATCTTTTCTAAGAACGCACTGACTCGGGCAAGGTGGTGGAAACCTGTGTTCTGCCCTGATGGCTTCCTTCCGGGCCTTTCTCTGGAGGGCCATGCCCAGTCCCTGAGCCAAAGGATTTTGTGACACTCTGCTGGCAAGTATGAGGAAACATGGGTGGCGTCTGTGGCTCAAGTAGGGTGCTGGCCCCATATACGCAGATGGTGGGTTCAAACCCTGCCCCAGCCAAAAACTGCAAAAAAAAAAAAAAAAACAGGAGGAAACATGGCTTCTTAACATTTGCTTGCAACTTTGTGCCAGAAGACATACCTTCAAAAAGTGAGGTGAGGGCGGCGCCTGTGGCTCAAAGGAGAAGGGCGCTGGCCCCATATGCTGGAGGTGGTGGGTTCAAGCCCAGCCCCGGCCAAAAAAAAAAAAGTTACAAAAAGAAAAGTGAGGTGAGAGAGTGTGAAACTAAAAAGCATTTGAAGCAGGAGTGGCTAGAAGCTGCTCGCATTTGGAAGAAGATATAAACGACAGATTCAAAAGCGAGGGGGCCCTGAAGAGCACAGAGTCTCAGATATCCACACCAGATGCATTATAGTCAAGCTTAGAAGTTAAAGACAAGGCTCAGCGCCTGTGGCTCAAGCGGCTAAGGCGCCAGCCACGTACACCTGAGCTGGTGAGTTCGAATCCAGCCCAGACCCGCCAAACAACGACGGCTGCAACCAAAAAAAAAATGGCCAGGCGTTGTGGCGGGCTCCTGTGGTCCCAGCTACTTGGGAGGCAGAGGCAAGAGACTCGCTTGAGCCCAGGAATTGGAGGTTGCTGTGAGCTGTGATGCCACAGCACTCTATCCAGGGTGAGTAGAGGCTCTGTCTCAAAAAAAAAAAGTTAAAGACAAGATAAAAATCTTGAAAGCAGCCAAAAAGAGTCCCTTCACTTGCCAGAGAAGCCAGTTATCAAATAATGTCACTGAAGAAATGGCTTCTTTCGTGCCATAAAAAAATGCAACTAAATCAAGAGATTTATATGAAGCAGTAAAAAAATATGTTAAAGCAATTTTCTCTGTTCATTGTCAACACATCTGGTATAGCTACTGATGGTGCCCCAGTGATGGAATATGAAAGAGAGGGACTTGCAAAATTAATAGGTGATGTAATTGCCACCCAAAATTCACATTTGATGAAGTGCCATTGCACAGTATTTCAAGAAAATTAGTGTGCAAAAGCTTTAAAATTGGATAATGTCATGCAAATCGTCATCAATACTGTGAATCATAAAAGCCCAGGGATGGGATCATCACCAATTCCAGGAATTCCTTAAAAGTATTGATGCTGACCAGAGTGACATCATTTACTTTTCGGAAGATGACTTAAGTTGAGGCCAAATGAACTCGCTTATGGTATCAAAAGCCAAATTTCTGCCAGAACTTGACGATGAAAACTGGTTTACAGATTTAGCATTTTTAGTGGATTTAACTGTTCATTTAAATGAATTAAACATGGTCTTCAAGGTGAAAACCAACTTATCAATACAATGTTTCAAACCATAACAGTGTTCCAAATGAAACTGAAATTATGGCAAGCGCAAATTAAGGCAATTTTACACATTTCGACATGCTGGCTGAAAACAGTCCTGTGAACGGCAAAAAATATGTAGCCTTCCTTTTTTATTTGATACAAGAATTTGAAAACAGATTTTGAGATTTCTGGGAAAATAATATTTTGGTGCATTTGTGACTCCATTTTCAGTTGACCTTAAGTGTTACCTGCCAGCTTTCAGATGGAATGCATAGGGTTCCAATCTGACATTCACCATAAAGAAGAATTTGACTGTGTCTCTTCACTGGACTTTTATAGGTTCTCTCTTTCCAGAGACAAATATCTCTCACTTCACAATCACACCTTATTTGTGTCATCGCTTTCTACCAGCACCTACATTTGTGAGCAATTATTTTCAAGAATGAAGCACATTAAGAGTAAAATTAGAACCAAAATATCTGATGAGCACCTTGAGAACTCACTGGGAATTATAACTCCTTCCATGAAACCAGACATCGATGTATTAGTTCCTCAATTCCAATGTCCATCATTTTTTTGTTTCCCACTTTTCTTTTACAATGAAAAATATTTTTAAAAGATGTTTTACTACTTGGGTACATTTTCTATATTAGTGACCATAAACATAGGACCTGCTCAACGATAGTAAAAGACTCTCTGAATGGGCTGCTGCATAATTAGGATTATTACCTGAGGGCTTTTTTGCTTATCTATGATTGTGGATATCATGAAAATCATGCATGTACCTTTTTTTCTTTTTTTTTGAGACAGAGCCTCAAGCTGTCACCCTGGATAGAGGGCTGTGGCATCACAGCTCACAGCAACCTCCAATTCCTGGGCTCAAGCAAGTCTCCTGCCTCTGCCTCCCAAGTAGCTGGGACTACAGGCGCCCGCCACAACGCCCGGCCATGTTTTCGTTGCAGCCGTCATTGTTGTTTGGAGGGCCTGGGCTGGATTCGAACCCGCCAGCTCAGGTCTATGTGGCTGGCGCCTTAGCCCGTTGAGCCACAGGCGCCAAGCCATGTACCTTTTCTTTTGCTCATCCATGAGCTTGTGTGTTTATGTACTTAATGTGTGGCCCAAGACAACTCTTCTTCCAGTGTGACCCAGAGAAGCCAAAAGCTTGGACACCCCTGGATTATGCTGATATGGCTCTCAATGCAAATAGAGGAAATGTTTATGGCAATTTCATCATAAATGAGGAGGTTAAAGTGAGGCAAGGTTTCTGCACTTAAACTAGTAAAATGTCGATACCACTAAACTGTGGAGGTGACATAAAGTGAAGGTGTTAAGAACCTGCCACCCCAAAATATGCTACCCTGCCACACAGTTTTGAGCTAAAGGCATTGGAGAAATAGTAGGTACAAGAAGATCACTTTGACCTCCTCTCTCTCGGGTTTTTTGTTTGTTTGTTTGTTTTTGAGGCAGTGTCTCATTCTGTTGCCCAGGTTAGAGTGCAGTGGTGTTCTCATAGCTCACTGCAGCCTTTAACTCCTGGCCTCAAGCAATCCTCCTGCTTCAGCCTCCCCAAACCTTACAATTATAGGCATGAACCACCATGCTCGACCTTTCTTTTTAAGAACAGAAGCTAAAATCCCCATGTGGAAGATGCCCTCCCTATACTAGAAGGGAAGTATCATTTTTATCATCAAGGGCAGAAGTTGAAGCTGAAAGAAACCTGTGCAATGTGTTAAACAAACACTTATCACTTCGCAGCACTTCCCCAGCCAGCGTCTCCCAGGCTGGCAGGCTCCCATTGCCGCAGTGTGGGGGCTGCTGTGGTCAGGTGCCCCTGCCCCTTCTCAGAGGCACCCAGGGCTGTCCTAGCATAAGGCAGGCCCACTTACTTTGGCCTTTGTGGCTGAGTACCAGGGATGGTGGCCACAGTGGAACCAAAGCAGGGCTGGACTAGGCTGGGGGCAGAGGGTCAGGTGACCCAGCTTGGGTTTTCTCTTTCACAGGGTGGGGGCAACAACTGGGAAAAATGAGCCCCAGGGACATGTGCCAAGAGTCCTCTATCCGCCTTGTCTTGGCAGTTGTCTAGAGTGCCCTGTGGGCAGTGCCACTCATGTGTCCTCAGCTGGCTCCGCTGAGGGTCTTGGCACTTACTCCAAAGGGCAGGTCTGCTGCCCCCGCTCCCTGTGAATACGGTAGCCGCTCTCCATTCCGGTCCTCGTCCTCTCTGCCCAGCCCCCAGACAGCCCCACGCTATCTTTGAGCCCTCCTCAGAAGCCCTTGCTTGTTTCCAGAAGTCCCCAAGAAGAGAACGCGAAACCTATGTGTGTGTTTATTTCAAGGCATGGAGCATAGACATGTCCCCAAATTGGACAGACAGGGGAAGACAAAGACATGGGTACAAAAACTGGAAAACAGAACGACCAGTTAACAGCTCAGATGGCACCGCACACCATAGTTTAAGGCTCCATATGTGTGTATACGTGTAGACGCTTCACACACAGACACACGCGCACACACACAAGTGGCAGCGACACAGGGACTGAGGCCAGATGCCAGAGGCTGACCACTGCTCGTGGCCTGCCGAGAATATTGCAGTTACATTTATTACAAAAGTGTAAAGTGGTTAGACTGTGTGTCGGTCTGAGCAAAGTGGCAAACTTGAGCTTCTCTGGCCCAGGGATACAGGGCCAGCTCAACTAGGGCCCCGTGCCCTCCACACACATCTGTGCTCACATCCACCTCCACCTGGGCCTGCACGCAGGCCAGCCAGGCCAGGAGGTTCCGGAACCTACCGTTCTGGGCTCCCATTCAAACAGCACATAGAGGAATGAAAACCAACATGTCCTCCCTAGAGCAGCCTGGCCTGTCCCTGAAGCCCCCCAGGGTGACCCTGGCAATGTGGTCAGGGTGGCAGGAAGGCAGGCCTGTACCTCAGTGTGCAGGATCCCTGGGGACTCCTGGGCCTGCTTGGAGCTCCCAGCTCCCATCTTGAAATCTTCCCCTCATGGCTCTTGGGGTGTGACCGTCCAAAGCCTGGGAGGCCCTCCTGCCCCAGAATCCATTGATCCCACATGGCAAATAGAGGCTGGACTGGGAATGACAAGGCAAGATGACCAGGAGCATGTCGCACAATGGAAGCTGCATTTGGCTTTAGAGTTAAGGCCGGTGTGGGATGAGAACCCCAGGGGAGAGGCCAGTGGCCCTGAAGACGGGCCCGGCATGCCCGGGCTGCAGCACCCCTGTGGCCCCCAGGTCCTTGCTGTGACCCCCTGCTCCTTGGGCCCCTGTCAAAGTGGCTGTGCTTGCTGGGCCCCTCCACCTACATGCTTAAAGTGCTGGGTGCTGGGAGGGCGTGTCGGCCTGGCAGGAGCGCTGCAGGAGACACCCACACTGCCCCACAGGCTCTTATTTGAGGATGTAGTTAACAAATAGCTGACAGGCCAGGAACACGCAGAGCAGGAACCAGGATCGAGGGCTCTGCAGCAGGCCCAAGGCCGGCAACTGTGCAGTCCGTGCCGTGGAGCCCAGCATGGCCGAGAGGTGCCTACAATGACAAGGGTAGGTTGTGGGGGCCGAATGGGGGCCAGTGTGGTTCACCTCCCTCAGGTGCCCCCAGGTGCTGACTCGGTGCTGGGTGCAGAGCAGAGTAGGGTCAAGAGAACATGTCTCCCAAAAGCCTGCTGGCTTGCACCCACCTGAGCCACAGGGCACAGCTCTTGGGCATTCCACTAGCACCCTCCTCTCAGCATTCCTGGGATCTATTCTGCATGGGTGCAGGGCCAGCACCCAGGCTGCCACAGTAGTGAGCCCAGGCTGCCACCTGGCTTCACACACCACAGGATCTCTCTTGAGGCTATCCCCAGGCCCACGCTGGGACCAGCACCTTCCTCTAGGTTCCTTGAAGTCTCAGGACCACTGTCTGCAGAGCACTGCACACTTGCTCTGCTCAAATGCAACATCTGTGCCACCCCCACACCTAGCTCCCCATGCAGGGCCCCCTCCCTAAGGTTCTGGCTCCAGTGACAGCCCAGGCCACAGCCGCCCAGGCCTCCCTCGGCCCCCACCCTAGTGCCAGGCCCACCTGTGCAGCTCCTGCTGGGCCTCACGGATGGAGAGGACGGCCTCGTGAAGGGCCTGCAGTTGCCGTGCTGCCTGCCTGCACCGAGGGCACGGGCTCCCGCTGCCTGGGTTGGCCCAGGGGGTGGGGGCACACCAGAGGGGAGGGGAGAAACAAGGGTGAACTGCAGGCTCCAGGGGGCTGGCAAATGGGTCATAGAGTCTGCCCAGCTCAGTCCCCACCCCAGTTCATAGGAAACCTGCTGGACCAAGCTAGAGGCTCAGAGAAATGGGGGCGGGGCACTGACAGGTGTTTCTGGAGGGGACCCCAGGCCCAGCTGGCCCATTCGTATGTAGGCAGGGACGGAGGCAAGGACAAAGTCAGGGAGACACAAGCTGTCCAGTGAGAGCAGAGGGGCAGACAGGTGGGCAGGACCACAGGGGCAGGGGCAGGTAGACACCACCCAGGCTGCCTCACACAGACCCCACCAGCTGAGGGAGGCCGGGCCTGGGCCCAACTCCTTTCTTCCCTGCCCCCAGACTCTGAGAGGGCAGAGCCTGTTAGGGTGGTCAGTGGGGCCAGAGGAGTCCTTGCCCGGAAGACTGACTCTATCCCCCGCAAAGGTGCCTCTCTGGCCTTTCCCATCTTGCAGAAGGGCTGAGGATGGGGTAGACCCTCCAGTCAGGTCGGAGTCTAAGGTGCCCACCAGACAGGGCTCAGAGCCAGGCCCAAGGAAGACTCACCTGGAACAAAGCCCCCATTCTGGTCCTCATCTGAGAGCTCTGGGCAGGACTCAGGTGTGGAGCCACTGCTCTCGGTGACCTGGCTATGGCCAGAAGGCTGGTCACTGGCCTTGCGGAATTGTCGGTCTGGGCCAGATCTCTGCGGAGAGATGGAGCTATTGTGGCTGGCAGCCACCCCAGCCTCGCCGGGCCCTCAGGGACATGGTGGCACGCTCACACCAGGGCAGTGCTAGAGAAGGCCACCGTCGGAGGATGTAGCTGCCTGCTGGGGAGCTGACCAGGTCGGTGTGAGTCTCGGCCTTGGGCCCTCTGGGTCTGTTTCTCTAGGTAACGAGGGGCTGCTGACCTCTCCACAGGGGCAAGGGCCTGCAAGGCAGTGTGGACAGACCTTTCCTGTGCCTGTCATGGTCATATGCTCAACAAATACAGGGATAATGCCGTGAGGGCCCCGGGTGGTCATAGCTTATACCACTGTATGAACTGGAAGGTTCCACAGGAACTTGGGACAGCTAGGGCTTCTCCCTCCACACTAAGGGGTCATCTCTGGAAGGAGCCCCCAGCTCAGTCAGCACCAATAAGGCCCTAGGAGTATAGGTGTGGCCAAGGTGAAGCTCATCCATTCAGCAGTAACTCAAGTACACAAGAACCACAGACACAAACTGACCCTCAGGGGTTGGGGCAGCAGCAGCAGAACCGGACTATGACCCAGTCCTGAGTGGCCCCACAAATCCCATGGCACCACAGGGACCCAGGTGTCCCTCACAACCCAACTCTTGCTAAGGCCGCTCCCTCCCTCCATGTTCCTCCCTGGGGACCTCCTGCCCATCCTCCCACCCTTTCTGAGCCCAAGATCTGTACAAAGGCTGGTTTTTCCTCTCCCTGCCAGGCAGGGCCCAAGGCTCAGTCTCCTCAGCAATAGGATGGGCTAATGTGGCTACCAAGTTGGAGGAGAGTGACTCTGGGGGCCATGGGCCAGCAGCCAGCAGTGCCTGGCTCAGTACCCATGTACTAGGTGACAAGAACCAGGCATCCTGTAAACCTAGGGGTCTTGGTGAGCAGGGAACGGGAGAAGGAGGGCCTGGGGCCCAGGGAGGGGAGGCGGCTGGCAAGGTTATGGGTAGTGCCACAACCCTGCAGCTGAGAACAGGCTGGGCCAGGGTGCTGACCTCATGCCTGGGCCCCGGGCTGCCCTGGAAGGGGGTCTGGCAGGCCATATCCTCCCGCCGCAGGGTCTGCAGAATCCCGTCTTGTTCAAACTGGGCGATGTCCTTCTCAGGGTCCCAGGGGCTGCGGCTGGAGGGTCCAGAGGGTGTATGTCAGCAGAGGCAGAGGTCCTGGGGGGAGGGGGCTGTCCCAGCCAGCCCTCAGCCTCCCGGCAGTGGCTGGAGCCCCAGGACAGAGACCACTGCCCACCTGCCCCGGGCAGGGCCTGTAGTAGGGCTGGCGGGGGGCTGCTTGACCCTCCCTCTTCCTCGCTAGCTCCTACGGGGCATGGGCACAGTGTGGGCAGGGAAGCCCCCCGCAGCCCTCCCCGGCCGGATAGGCCCAGCCCCACCTCCAGGGCCCCCAGGGCCACTTTCTGCCCACACTAACTTCTCGTATCTGTAGTGCCACTCCCTAGTGACAGGGTCCACGTGGAACAGCTGTGGCTTCCAGGGAGTGACGCTCTGCTGGAGCACGCGGGTCCGCTGCCGCTGCGCCTCTTCTAGCACAAACTTCTCCTGTGTGGCCTTGTGCTGGTCACCTTCGTTGATGGCCCTGGTGACATGCTTCCAGAGCCTGCAGGCCCCCAGACCCACCCTGAGCTGGGGACTCAGGCAGCCCCGACTCCTAGGCAGCTTGGATGGAGGGCCCCTTGGCTCTGGACGGAGGCTCAGAGCCACCTCTGTCTGACTGTCAGTGACAAGAAGTTCACTGCCTTGCAGGCGTCCTGCCTCCCAGGGTGGTTTTTTCTCCATGAGATGTTTTTTCCTATGCTGAGCTCCCTCCTCTTGCCTTTGGGGGAACTCCTGGAGGTCACCTGCCCCAGGGCCACGCTCATGGCGCTGTCACCACCCTGCCGATCTGCCTGCTGGCTGCAGCAGCAGTGCCCCTTGGGTGCCGGCGGCCTCACCTCTCGGACTCCAGCTCCGTTTGCTCCCCTAGCAGCACCGTGTGCCGCTTCAGTCTCCGCCCGCGGGCCGCCCCGTCTGGGGTCCAGAAGAGCTCGGGGCTGCTGCTTCCCTCTTCCTTGATGAAAATGTCACTGTCCTGCCCAGACGGCCAGCCAGAGTCAGAGGTGCCGGCCGGGTGAGGACTGTCCAGCCACACTTGCCCTGAGGGACGGCCTCTTACCCAGTGTCCAGTGAGACTTGCCAGGACGTCGTCCCCCGACGTGATCTTCCCTGAGATTTGGTTGGTGCTTGTGCTACTACCGAAGAAAGGCTGCAGGGCCACCCAGGACAGAGGCCCGTGAGTGGCTGGGCCCCTTTCAGAGGACATCCTCAGGGGACACAGAGCTGTCACTCTCACGGGGTGCCGGGGAGCCCGCCTGGGACGGACTCAATGCCCTGGTGCCTCCCTGAGCAAAGAAATGCAGGCCCCAGAAGAAGGGGCCTGGGCCCCTCCTGGTTCTGCTGTGTGGCCTGCAGGCAGCCCCTTCCCTTCTTGGGGACCTTCAGTACCCCCAGGACACCAAGAGCTGCTTCCTGTGTGACCTTTTTGGGGACCTTTCCTAGAGTGTGAGAGCATGGCAGGAGAACCCCCAGGGCCTCGTCCCTGCCCTGGCTGAGCTCTGGGCCTTGCCCCCACCCGGCTGCAGCCAGCACTACCTTGAGCTTGAAGTCCAGCTCCACTCGGAAGTTGTTGTTTGCACACTTGATCGTCACTTTCCCGCCCAGCTCCATGGTCATTGTGCCGTATAGGATTCCTGAAATGCAGCTGGTGTCAGGGGTTGGGCCACTCTGATCCTGCCAAGCCCCAGGCCCTGCTGAGCCCGGACTAAGCAGCACGAACCCGAAGGAGGCCTGTGTCAGACCCCAGGAGGGTAAGAGGAGAGAGTGGAGAAGACAGGACCCCTGGGAGCAGAGCCACATGTGGGGGAGCACAGGCTGGAAGGAGCCTGGCCCTTGGTGACTACCTCGCCCATAAGGGGTTCTCTGTACTTGCTGGGACCTTTGCTCATGTCCAAAAGTCAGCTCCATCCTTTGCTAGGCCAGCTTCCCCAGGACCCCCTGTTACAGGCATCCCTCAAATCTGCAGTTCTTGCTCTAACGTCACCTCCTAAAGGCAGGCGTCTTCCCCACTCACTGCTGTGTCCCCGGACAGCGCCTCACACAGAGTGGACACTAGCACCCAGGATGGCACTCGGCATATTTAAAAAACTAATCCATCTTCTGTTCAACGAATGAAGAAAAGAATGAATCTGCCACTCTTGGCTGTTAAAGAAGCCACCATGACCACCAAACCAAAACATTTCCAAACCTTTTAGAAATGGAAAGAAAGAAGACAAGCTGTTTGGAATACAAAGGCTGGAAACCCCCAGCATCCCCCTGCAGGGGCTGGCCAGACGCACCTCGGCCCGTGCACGCGACAGAAAACCAAGCAGCTTAGAAGGAGCAGGTGAGGACGCAGGGCGGTGGGGTCTGCGCTGTAAGAGGCCTCCAGGCTCATGCTGATGTGAGGGGGCCCAGCTCCTCCCCAGGGCACAGCAGTCCCAGAAAACTGACACTTTGGCTATACATAGATTTGTAGTTGTGGCTTTGGAGCCAGGAAGATAGTTTAGTTATTGACAAATTATACTTATAAAAAAATTTAAAAAGCACTTCCTGGAAATAAAAACTCTGAATCGGGTATTAGCTGGTGGCATAATCTCAGAGGGGACTGAGTCTCGATGACTAAAAATGCCAATGAGACGTACTCAGGGCAGAAACAGCCACCTAAACCCTGTCGTTGTGTGTGGCTGGCAGGGCTGGCTGTGAGGGTCCAGACTGACACGTGTGTGATGTGAGTTATGAACAAAAGTCACCAGGGCTGTGATGCTAAAAACTGGGCCTTTCGGCCTGGGAGGGAACTAACGATTCAGACGTCAGGTCAACAGGATTGCCAAGATGCTCCCATCCTGAATCTGGATTAGGAATGCAAACACGAACTTGTGGTCTATTTTACACTCACACAGAAAAGACTTCTACGTTCAGCACACTGGAAAGTCTCAGAATCAATGACCACACCACTCATAAGAAACAGATCTGGAGGTAGATGGTGGTAATGGGTGCACAGCGTCATGAACGCATTTAATACCACTAAACTGTCCACTGAAAAATGATGAAGATGGTCAATCTTATTATGTGTATGTTACCACGACAAAAAAAATAGACAAAAAGAAAAACAGATCTGCCTTCCAGCTGTGGTTTTTAAATCTTCCTACAAGAAGGAACCTGGGGCTTCCTGGAGAAAGGGCTGAGTGGGGTCCAGTCTCATGTGGTCACAGCAGCAGGAAGGAGGCAAAGTGGCCAGATGTGCAGAAGGGTCCAGAAGCCAACCGTGACTCTCACGGGCCAAGGTGGGACAATGCATTGGTGAGGATGATAACCGGAATGACCAGAAACCACCAAACACATTCTCAGCAAATAACTCCCAACAATAATGACCATCACGACTGTCGCCTTTGGAGGACAGCGGGGTAAAGACTCATTTAGAAAAAATTTGGCATTTATTCTAAAACCAACTGAACCTACTGGGTAACCACATAGTAGACCAAGGGAACTTTTTCTTCATTTTTTTTTTTTTCTGAGACAGCGTTCACTCTGTCTCCCTGGGTAGAGTGCCGTGGAGTCACAGCTCACAGCAACCTCGAACTCCTGAGCTCAAGTCATCTTCCTGCCTCTGTCTCCCAAGTAGCTGAGACTGCAGGCTCCTGCCACAATACCCTGCTATGTTTAGAGATGGGGTCTCACTCTTGCTCAGGCTGGTCTCAATCTCCTGAGCTCAAGGGATCCACCTGCCTCAGCCTCCCAGAGTGCTGGAATTATAGGCGTGAGCCACCACATGCCTGGACAGAAGTTTTTCTTCAGAGAAGCCTCCTGCGGGGAAGTCATGGTGTATGGTACCCCTCTTGGGGGGGGACATAACTGTAAGAGGGACTTTATATAACAAATGGAATCAGTGTAACCTAATTCTTTGTACCTTCAATGAATCCCAAACAACAATAATAATATAAAAAACAACTAGAAGGCCGGGTGCAGTGGCTCACACCTATGATCTTAGCACTCTGGGAGGCTGAGGCGGGTAGATTGCCTGAGCTCACAGGTTCAAGACCAGCCTGAGCAAGAGTGAGACCCTGTCTCTAAAAATAGCTGGGTGTTGTGGTGGGTGCTTATAGTTCCAGCTACTAGGGAAACGGAGGCAAGAGAATCACTTGAGCCCTAGAGTTTGAGGTTGCTGTGAGCTATGACGCCACGGCATTCTACCCAAGGTGACAAAGTGAGACTCTGTCTCAAAAAAAAAAACAAACAAAAAGGATGTCACCACCTTGCCATGTCTCGTAAGTTAACACCTCCAGGTACTGAGAATCAACACCTATTAGCATCACAAAGAACAACGGCACCTCCCTGCTGTGGGTAGACGTGGAGCTGGGCTGAGCATCTGTAGAGCAAGTCAGCTTACAGTTTGTAGGAAACACCCAGGACAGAGGGACACAGCCACTAAGATCCAGCCTGGAGCAACGGCAAGAAAATGCAAGGGGAACAGCAGTGGAGGAGACGCCAAGGAAAGGTAAAAGACAGTGGCTAAGCGCAGCGTGAGCCTGGGTGGAACCCCACTCAGACGGCGAGCTGTGCCCCGTGTGCCCGGCAGCGAGCCTGGGTGGAACCCCACTCAGACGGCGAGCTGTGCCCCGTGTGCCCGGCAGTGAGCCTGGGTGGAACCCCACTCAGACGGCGAGCTGTGCCCCGTGTGCCCGGCAGTGAGCCTGGGTGGAACCCCACTGAGACGGGTGAGCTGTGCCCCGTGTGCCCGGCAGTGAGCCTGGGTGGAACCCCACTGAGACGGGTGAGCTGTGCCCCGGGTGCCCGGCAGCACACTAGCACGTGGCCATCAGGGGACTCTCAGCTGACTCAATCTCTGGTGCGAAGGAGAAAGCCTCAATTTCTTATTTTCTGTGTATGATGATAGCATCCTGGTGGTTTATCATTAAAGGGAAATCCTTATCTTGGAGTGATTCACGATAAAATATATAGACAACAAGACACAATGTCTGGGATTAGCTTCCAGTTAACCAGAGGGAGAGTGAGTAGGGCTCATGGGAAACGTGACAGGTGGCTTGCCCTGCTGTGGATATAAAACTGCACTTTCATATCTGTTTGAAGGTTGCTATGATAACAGGTCGAAAAAAATATATAATGTTCTTTGTTTTTTTTACTCAGTCATCCTTGGTAGAGTGCCGTGGTATCACAGCTCACAGCAACCTCAAACTCTTGGGCTTAAGCGATCCTCTTGCCTCAGCCTCCTAAGTAGCTGGGACTATAGGCGCCCGCCACAACGCCTGGCTATTTTTAGAGACGGGGTCTCCCTCTTGCTCAGGTTAGTCTCGAACTCCTGAGTTTATGTAATGTCTTTTAAATGCATGGCTGAGCAGGTGTGAGTACAAGAAAAGTAAGGGAAATCCCCCAAAGGAGAAAACAAGCAAAGAGGCAACCAGAAAGAGGAAGAGGAAGGAGGGAAAAGGAAGAGGGGAGGAGAACTTGTTGAGCTAAAAAGATCTTGGTTTCTGAGGTTCCCATGGGGAGCAGTGACAGGTTCTTGGGCCAGAGTACTCAGGACAATATGTCTGGGGATGTCTCCCCAGAACAAGGGCTCTCCCCGAGCTGTGCCTTGGCAGGGGAGGAGCTGTGGAAGGAGAGTGGAGGAAACGTTCAGATTGGCCTGGGCTCTAGGGGTTAAAAATAAAGACGAAATTCTTTGTGAATGTGTAAGTTGAGTTCAAGATTCACACATTTTCTATGAGAGCCCGGAAAATCTCCCAGGAAAATCAGAATCTCAGGGTTTTACTAAATAGAGTCACTCACTTAGCATCTGCTAAGGGACTTACAGAGACAGCAGCACACAAGTTAGAATCCCAGAATATGAGAATTACTAGAGAGAGAGAAGACGGAACAATTGTGTTTGTAACGTTCAAAGATTTATAAGAAGGAATTGCAAACTGGATCAGGGAACAAGGTACAGGCACCCAGCAAAGAGCAGGAAGGTTTGAAATGGAAGCAAGCAGAATGTCTAGGGAAACTAAATGTCAAGACTGAAACTTGGTGGGTGAGTCAAACATCACGTTCATTAAAGAAAGATCTAAAGAGGCTTGGTACCCGTAGCACAGTGGTTACAGTGCCGGCCACATACACCAAGGCTGGCAGGTTTGAACCCGGCCTGGGCCTACTGAACAACAATGACAACTGCAACAATAACAAAAAAAATAGCCAGGTGTTGTGGCGGGTGCCTGTAGTCCCAGCTACTTGGGAGGCTGAGGCAAGAGAATCACTTGAGCTGTGAGCTGTGACACCACAGTACTCTACTGAGGGCAACATAGCTAGACTCTCAAAAAAAAAAGAAAAAAAAGATCTAAAGAAATCATCTAAAACGCAGAGAAATAAAAGATAGGCTGGGACACTGCAAGATACAGAGCTGGGGCTCGGTGCCCGTTGCACAATGGTTATGGCACCAGCCACATACACCCAGGCTGAGAGGTTCGAACCCAGCCTGGGCCAGCTAGGCAACAATGACAACTGCAACAAAAGCATAGCCGGGCGTTGTGACGGGCACCTGTAGTCCCAGCTACTTGGGAGGCTAAGGCAAGAGAATTGCTTGAGCCCAAGAGTTTGAGGTTGCTATGAGCTGTGGTGCCACAGCATTGTACGGAGGGCAAAATAGTGAGACTATCTCAAGAAAAAAAAAAGATACAGAGCTGGGAAGGAGACAGTGTAGCAAACATCTCATTGAAGTTCTAGAAAACATGAAGAAATTAGGAATGAGGCAATATTTTAAAAAATGGCTTTGAACTCAATGGTAAGGAAAACAATAATGGCTACAGGAGTTCGAGGCTGCATGAGATATGATTGTGCCACTGCACTCCAGCCTGGGTGACAGCACCCTACCTTGTCTCAAGAAACGAACAAATATAATAATGGCTACAAATTGCTAGACTAGAATTTCCAGGCCCCAAATTTCCAGACCAAAGCCATGAAACCTCAGATTCAGGGAGTTAAAACAAACAAACAAAATCCCTCAATCATGAAAAAGAAAAAAGAGAAGCAGAGCTTTCAAGCTACAAAATGTGGAATATTTAAATGCACATTATAAGTAACAGGAATCTAATCTGAAAAGGCGGGGTACTACGTGATCCCCAAGACATGACATTCTGGAAAAGACAAAACTATGGCGGCAGTAAAAGGATCAGTGGTTTTCAGGGCTCGACAGTGGTTGGGATGAGCAGGTGGACTCATCTGTTCCTGTCGAATCACAAGAGATTTGTTTTTTGAGACAGAGTCTCACTTTGTTGCCCTTGGTAGAGTGCTGTAGCATCATAGTTCACAGCAACCTCCAACTCTCAAACTCAGGCTCAAGCGATCCTTTAGCCTCCCAAGCAGCTGGGACTATAGGCGTCCCCCACAACGCCTGGCTATTTTTAGAGACAGGGTCTCCCTCTTGCTCAGGCTGGTCTCAAACGCCTGAGCTCAGGCAATCTGCCTGCCTCGGCCTCCCAGAGTGCTGGATTACAGGTGTCAGTCACCATGTCCAGCCCATAACAAGAGATTTTTTGGGCGGTGAAACAATTTTGTATACAGACACTGCAAAGGTGGGTGATGTCAATATATATTTGTCAAAATCCATAGAATGTATAGACAAGAGTGAGCCCCACTGTACACTCTGGGCTCCAGTTAACAATACCGCATCAACACTGTATCAGCAGCTGTGCAGAGTGAGCCACTGCCAGATGTTCACAGGAGACGGCAGGGAATCTGTGGGGGGGTGGGGGTGCGGGGACTCTGCACTCCCTGTGCAATTTCTCTGTAAACATAAAACTGCTATAAGAAACAAAGTCTATTAATTAAAAAGTGAAGAAGAAATCCAAACTTTGACACACTTTGGTAGAGCACCAAAGACAAAGAGACTAGCTTAAAAGTAGCTACAGAGAAAAGCAGATATGCAGCAAATAGGCTGACAGCTGACTGGTCACCAACGCCAAGGAAGCCAGAAGGCAAAAGGAAGTGTGTCCAGAGGGGAGGAAAGCAGCCAGCTGCCTGGAATTGACAAGTGAGGTGGAGTCAAGGTTCCTTTAAAAAAACTGCAAACCAAAGCTCTCTCTGCGGGGCTGGGCCCGGCTCTCACCTTTGCAGTGGGCGTAGGGCATGGTGAGGGTGTAATCCTCCCCGCGGTTCAGGAAGGTGAGGGTGGCTTTGCCGTCCAGCAGAGCCGACAGCGAGTTCCCTGCAGAAACAGCGAAGTCACAGGGTCTGAGCTACTTCCAGCTGTGTGACTCTGGTCAAGTCCCTTAACCCCACTGATTCTTGGATTCTGTAAAACCCTGGCCAGTGTGCACGTGGCATCTGTTCAGAGAAGTTACTTAACTTTTCATGTCTTAATGGTTTATTTCAGTTATTAAACCAGAGATTCTGAAGGTAGGTGGCTATAAACCTTTCTGAAAAGCCTGAGCCCCTCTGGGATTTTAAACACCCCCGCTGAGGGGGTGCACCCACTCTGGGTCGAAAATCACAGGCATTGCTGGTGAGGGACATGGAAGGGAAAATGGGCTGAATCCGTGGGCAGATGCCACCTATTACCCCCTCTACAGACAGAGGTGTTCTCCATACACCCCACAGACAGCTGGGCACACAGGGTGGCTCAGCACACACCTGTCCACAGATGACGGTAACAAAAGTATGCCTGATGGGAAAAAAATGGAAATGGACATTTTCTGAGCCAACAGAAATGGACATTTCTGACCTGCCAGCCCCAGAGCAGCACTTTCTGCAAAGACCGGCATGTTCTATCCTGCCAGTTCCACTTGCGGGCATCAGGCACGTATGGCCTCTGAGTCTGAGTGATGGGTACCCTGCAACTGAGGGGCTGCATCTTAAGTTTTATTTCATCTTAGTCACTTTATTTTATTTATTTATTTTTGAGACAGAGCCTCAAGCTGTCGCCCTGGGTAGAGTGCCGTGGCATCACAGCTCACAGCAACCTCCAACTCCTGGGCTCAAGTGATTCTCTTGCCTCCGCCTCCCAAGTAGCTGGGACTACAGGCACCCGCCACAACGCCTGGCTGTTTTTTGGCTGCAGCCATCGTTGTTGTTTGGCGGGTCCGGGCTGGATTCAAACTTGCCAGCTCAGGTGTATGTGGCTTGCACCTTAGCTACTTGAGCCACAGGCACCTCATTCACTTTAAATAGCCATACGGGCCAGAAGCTACTGACCAGACCTCTCGGTTCTAGTCCTCCCTGTTCACAGCATCCCTGCAAACAGTGCCCACTCTCCACTAGGGATGCTGGGCTTGGGACTGGCCCTGCCAATGCCAGAATCTGAGCACTGTTATCACACATGTGGCCTCTGACTGGGCAGGGACAAGCACACAGCCACCACTTGAGGTCTGGGTATCCCCAGTGTGAGGGTCTTACCATAGAACCTGGACTTGGCTGTGATGCTGCCACTGATGCAGAAGCCATCCTTCCGGTTGCTCACGTGGAAGGCAGACACAGGCGGGTGGTGGGACACCTACGTGCAGAGAGAGGACTCTGGAAATGGCCCCAGGTGAGCACCCCCAGGAGGTGAGGGCCTAGGCTGCCCGATGCCCCCTCAACTCCACATCCCGCCCCATCACAGGTCTGGGTGAAGAGCCTCCCCGGCTCTTGCTCCTGATGCCCAAGGAAGCTGGGCCTGAGACTAGCAGTTCTTAAATCCAGAGCACCACTTGGGAAAGGGATATACCATCCCTCTTCTTAGGGAGACACCGTCTGCTGCCACAGCTGCCAGGCTGTCCACACCTTCCAGGACATCCCCACTGGCAGCAGATGGGTCCAGAGGCCTTCTCATGGGCAGGCCTCTGAGAAATGTGCTCTTGGGGTAACCTGCCTCGCCAGGCCCAGCATCCCCCTTTGCCAGGCCAACCCACATCCAGCCAGGGCAGCTGGGGCTCTTGCCTGCTCTGCTATGTAGAATGTGTGACTGTTGGTCTGGGGGTGGAACCAGCAGCAGCGGAAGGTCTCCCCCAGGATGGGGTTGTAGGGCTTCTTAATTCCCTGCAGGCAATGAACAGAAACCTGTTGGAGCTGGGGGGAGGGGCTCGCTGTGCAGGGCCCAGGCACGGATGCCGTGTGGATGTGACATGGACTGTGGGATGATGTATGGGGGCTGTGTGCACCCTGGTCTCCAAAAGGGATGACCTGGTTTGCTCCCAGCAGCTGGGAATAGCACCCCACTACTTCTGCTTTGGGGGGACTATGCTTTGCGGGTGGTTTGCATTCTGGAGGCAGCCTCAGGGCATCCTGTCCACTTCTTGGCTCAGAGGGGGACATGATACCCCAACTAGGTCACACTGTCCCCAGACTCTGGGTGCAGCCACACTCATCCTGCTGAAAGCCGCCTGCGGAAGGCACCATGCTGTCAGGAGACCCAGCACCACTGTCAGCCTGCTGTGTGACTCGGGATGTTCCTTCCCTCCCTGAGCCTCGATTTCCCCTGCTGTACAATGAAGAGGTAGAACCAGAATTGTGGTTTCCATACTTGTGTCCCATGGAACCCCAGGGCTCAGCAGTGGAGTAAAGGGAGTGGGTGGGCTGGAGGCCCCGCCCCCTCACCACAACCAGAGCAGCTCTATCTAGCCCTGCTATCATCTGAGTCTGGGGTTTCAGGCTCTAAAAATGGGATCTATGACTAAAACCTGAAAACTACAGGTCCCTAAGGCACCATAAGGTTCAGGAAAGATAGTGCCATTCCTGGCACTGTTCTGTGAAGGAGTGTGTCTGACAAGCCCGAGGCTGCCCTCTTGGGGGTGGGGAACGGCCTGGCTTGGGCTTTTTAGGGAACCAGGGCCACCTCTGGGTCTGGTCTGAGCTGTCCAGGAGCCCCTCTCTGGTAAATTAGGGCCCACTGCGGGATGAGAAGATCCTTCAAGGCTGAGGAGGCGGCAATGCCAGGGGATGAGGGCTGAACAGGCTGACCCCCCTGCCTGTACTTCTTACCTTGGGCTTCTTATAGAAGCCGGACAGGTACCAACGCAGCACGAGCTTCATGCGGCGGTAGGCATCATCCTCCACTGCGGCCCTGCGACCCGGGGAGAGCTCTGAGCTTTCCTTCTCTCTTCCTCAGTCCCTTCTACATCCAACCTCCACCCACTCAGCTTGAAGCAGGCCACCAGGCCCGGATATGCTGGACACTCCCAGCCCCCCAGGGCTTTTTCCAGGGAAGAGGGTTCTCCTAACGTGCCAGGGCTGCTTCCGTGCTGGAGTAGAGAGACTGTTAGCTCTGGGTTGCCGGGGTGCCCCTGCCTCCAGAAAGCCCTCCATGCTTCTTCCACCTGGCCCCTTTCCTGCCTCTGCAGCCCACCCGTCCAACCTGAGGGCACAGGGCCCAGGGTGCGTTGACCCAATGCTCACCACCAATGGCCATGGCCCTCAGAATTGCCCCATCACTCTCCTCCTTACCAGCTCCTCTCAGCCTGGTCTTTGGGGACAAGGCCCCCTGGGAGGCCAGAGCCATAGGGACAGTGGAGAAAAGCTCCATGGGCAGGCAGGGCTGCGGGGCCCGGTCCCCTCCGGCATGGTGCTCACCTGGAGAGCAGGTCAGCGTGGTAGTAGTAATCAGAGAGCTTATTGAGGAAGGAGCGTGGCTCCAGCACAAAAGTGGGCAGCACCACGCGGGACAGGTCCATGCCCGGCCGCAGCTGCTTCAGCAGGACCCACATGAGACTCTTGTGCTCCTCCGACACCGTCTCCACCTGGGATGCCTCACCCAGCTGCACAGAGTGGCTGCAGTCAGGCCCTGACCAAGGGTGGGCAGGACAGCAGCAGCTGTTCTGGCTGGAGGCAGCCTGGGGGGGTGATGGCACCTGCCAGCTTCAGTTGTGGCCTGGCTGTGGGCTCCTGCACCCACCTGAGCTGCATCTGACCTCCCAGCCCAGGGCCCTGCACCCTCTGTTCACCGGCTCCTCTGAGTCCAAGTGGGGCCTCCCGAAACGTGGCTGCTGAAACCCATCTGTGGGCCTGGCGTTCAGGGAGCTCCAGATAATCTAGAGATGCAGGTGGTGGCCTGCTCTTCTGTTTTTTTTTTTTTAAAAACATTATTACTATTTCCAAATTTCTTTTCTTTCTCTATCTACTTTACTGGGGGTATGATCAGGACACATGAAGTTGTAGATATCAAATGTATACAACTTCCTGAGGTTGGGGGTAAGTGCAGATTATGGGTCAATGCTGTAGCCTTGCCCATCACCTCCACAGGCCCCTGCTTCCTATAGAAAGCCTCCCTCATTTGCTAGAAGTGAATGGCCACCTGGACCCCCTCCTTTCCTGAGACATCCCTTTTCTTGCTGCAGACCCACTTTTTGGCAGCCCCAGGGCACACAAGGCAACACTGGTCCTGCCCCCTTCACAGAAGGGACAAGTGACTTTTGCCCAAGGTTACACAGCTGGTGTGGGGCAGAGGGGAGACTCGGACTGGGACCATGTGCACTCTTAGCCCAATGGCAGCAGGATGGGGTGCCAGCAGCAGGCCCTGCCTCAGGGTCGGCTCCACCCTGCTGGGCTACCTTAGGGAAGCTGTTCTGCCCCTCTGTGTGTGCACAGCTGTGGACCAGTCCTGTGACAATGGGCTAGCGGACTTCCCCCTAGGGTCAGGGAACTCCCAGGTGTGGCCATGTTAATCCCTTGAGCTGTGGCTCCCTGGCCTCAATTTCCAGGCCAGCTCTGGGGTTCTCATGGGGAGCAGCACTGGCAGGAATCCCTTCACCCCTCCTCATACAGCACACCACCGCTGCTCACCCTGCCTTCACTCTCAGTGGCCCTAGGACCTTGTGCTCCTCCCACCTCCAGCTCCTCTGCCATCTGTGCTCAGCCTCCAAAGCCTGGGGTGTCGGCTCTGTGCCCCAGCACCCAGACCTCTGCCTGAGCCCCAGACTCACGGGCAGCGGCATCTCCCCTGTCCTCGGCCTGCCCTGCCTGGCTTATAATGGCATCTGGCAGGGACCTGCACGATCCAACCCCCTAAGTCCTCTGAATCCATCCACTTTCGCTTCTCCATCATGCTGGGGGTCTAAGTAGCTTCTTCCTAACAACAGCTCCTCCCTACAGAGCTTGGTGTCGGCATCAACCCCTCTGCCTGACCTCCCTTTCCTGCACACACAGGACTGCTGCCCTGTGAGGATAGCAGCCGGACAGACAGAGTGGCCTGGCACCCACAGGGATGTGGGGTGTCCTTCTGAATATGGAGGGCACCAGGCAAGACCACTCCATGCCTCTGGTGGAGCAAGAAGCAGACAAGACACTGTCCCAAGTGACAAGGACCCAAATCCCCTTTTCTTGCTCAAACCAGGGACTGTCTCTTCTCCACCAAGGACAGCCTGAGCCTTGCTCCTTTTGTCCCACCTTCTGGATGGGAAGGACAAGATTCCAGGTTGCAGAGCCCCCAGCAGCTGAGAGCACCCAATCCAGAGCAAAGCCCGCCTCTCAGCCCACCCCTGCTCTCCCAGTGCAGCCCAGAACGTGTACGTCCTTCCAGAGATGTCCCTGTGCAGTGAGCCAGCCACCTGGGCTGCAGGTCTGCAGCTGTGCCCTGTGTGGGGCAGCCACGCTGGCCTGTTTTGGGCCCTGGCCCACTCACCTCCCTGCAGCTCCCCGACCTCTTCTGTTTGTGGGTCTGTAGTATTTCCTGCTGGCGTCTGAGACACCCAGGGCCCAGCTCTGTCTCCCCCACACTCAGGACAGTGCCAGGTGTATGCAGCTGTGCCCCTCCCAGAAGCTGACCACCCTCCTGAGCCCCTGATCTCCCGTCAACGTGTTATAGCCGGCGGGAGGCACCCACGGCAGTGAACTTCTGCGCCATCCCACAGCCCCAGGCCAGCTAGCCGGCGGGTACACAGGGAGCCCAGGCTGTCTTGGAAGAAGGGAGTATGTCCACCCAAGTGTCTGGCCAACGTGGGACAGGCAAAGAGAACCCCCTGTAGGACTTGGTATTGTTAACTCTGCGTCTGGAATGAGGGGCAGAGGTGAGGGGCTGATTGGAGTGCCGGGTGGGGTGCTCTCACCTCCCCGAGCTCCTCGTGGGCCTGCTCCACATAGGTGGTCCCTCTGTGCCCAGGGGCCCCGGGGGTCTCCGACTGGTCGCTCCCGCTCTCGGTCTTCCGACTGTGATCCTGGGTCTCGGTGTCTGACTCCTCGGGGTTCTCTCTCTCGGACCTGTCTGAGAATGCGTCGTTCTCCAGGGATACCCCATTCAATCTGGAAGGTGGATGGCATTGTGGGAACTTCACACACATTCCTGCATTTAAGACTCTTGACAGCCTGCCTCTGACACTATTGGCCCCTTTTATCGGCAAGGCAACCAAGGCCACAGCAGTGAACAATCACCCCACCAGCCTGTAGCCTGTGGGGCCTGGCGCTGCCCTCTGCCCCCTCCCCCTGAGACCCTGGGAGGCAGAGCCACCCCTGCCCCACTCACGGGAATAGATCCTGGTCCGGGTGGACAGCAGCTGAGGTGGGCAGTCCGTAGAGCGATGAGGGTGATGCATCTGGCGAGGACCCTGGCTCCCCGTCGCAGCCCTGTTTACAGGCGCTCAGTCGCAGCAGGCTGGAGCAGCGGAGTGCCAGCTCCAGGGCATCCAGCCAGCAGCGGCCTGGGGAGGACACGGGGTGAGCCAACCCCTGTCCCAGGGGGCCCATCTCCAGGGAGCTACCAGGAAAACCCTGCTCACTCTGGCCCTCACAGATCCCACCCTCTACCCCACCAGGGAGACCCCTCCCTTCCCCAACCCCATCTGTCTGGGAGTCCACAGGGAGCAGACATCAGGAACCCTGTGCGGACCAAGGACTTTTCGAGCAGGCCCTGACAGGGGTCAGTCACCATGGAGGAGGTGGCCCTGCCAGGGCCTCAGAGGATCCTCACAGCACAGCCTCATCCACCTCGGCTGCCATGTTGCTCCCAAGGGCCAGGATACTAAGTGACCCCTCTAGGAATCAAGCCCGGAAGACTGAGAGCCGGCCTCCCACCCAGACAGCTGGCTCACAGGTCCCTGCATGTGCAGTCTGTGCCCGAGGCCCCTGCTGGCCCCAGAGCTTAGGGCAAGAGAGTGGGCAGGAGGGGCACTTCCCACACCAAGAGGAGAGGCAGCTCCTGGCTGTGTGAACAGAGGTGGGGCATTCAACAGAGCTGGACACCTCGAACTCCTGCCCTTGGCTCCCGCCCTGCTGCCGTCATGGTTAGACAAGCAACACCTGAGTGTCTCAACAGGTGTGACAGCTAACAGTGGCTCCCCTACTCACAGGAGTGCCCAGTCTGGGCTGTACATTCATGTGAATGAGGCTCACGGGAAGCATGTGCATGTGGGCAGCTGAGGATACAGCTGCTGAATTGGGCCCCAGGTCCTGACACGTGTGTCTGTGGTTGCCACAGAGGACTAGGCATCCGGACTATTACGAACCCTTTGATGCCCCTGCCATCACCTCCAAGAAGCCCACCTTGATACGCACCATGGCAGCCACATGGGACTCAGCACAGAGTTGGGGAATGGCCATTACAGAAGAGGACTCAGATGGCTGGGAGGGGAGTGTGGGTGTGACACTGCACCATGAGGGCCGGCAGGGCAGGATGCTAGGCAGGGTCCCTCCACCCCCAGGAGCCAGAGCAGCTGGAGCAGCCCCTGAAGGGTGATGTGAGGCCGGGCCTGCCCTGTTAGAAGTGGGGTGTCCCTAAGAAGGAACCACACTACCGCCTAGTGTGGGCCAAATGGGAGATGCATTTGGGAGTCAGCAAAGTTCCAGTTCACACTCAGGCTCTAGCACCTTCTTCCTGGTGCCTGTGAGACCAGGTGGTGGCCCGTGCCTCCGTTTCCTATCTGTCAAACACGGACAGTAACAGTAGAACCCAGTGGTTCAATGGTGCCTGGCTGTTGTTTGGAGCTCAGTAATTGGCACCTGGTTGCTTTGTACGGTCACTGGATGCTTCTCACACTGGGGTGACCAGGGTCATCAGTCACATTTTGCCCCTAGAGAAGCTGAGGCTCAGAGAGGGGTCACAGTGAGTGGTGAGTGGTCACGGTGAGTCCAAGCCAGCTTGCCCTATGACTTCAGGGTGTTGCCTTGGGTGACAACAGAAGGGCCTCAACTGGGACCACCTGCACATGGGCTGCAACCCTGCCCCTCTTTGAGAGGGGCCAGCAGGGACTCACCATCTGACTCGGAGGCAGCTCTGAAGATCAGGTAACTGCTGGGCAGGGGCTGCGTGATGGAGCCCACACTCTCGCCTTTGGGGCCCTGGAAAGCAAAGGCTCAGTGTCACGGGGTAACACCCAGGGACAGGTGCACAGACAGGCCAGAAGAACCATGTAGACCCACACTTGGACTCATGTGGACCTTCCTGGGGCCTCAGGACCTCTCCTGGGCAGGGCTAGGCACTTGGCCAGGCAGACGTGTGGGCAGCGAGAGGCAAGTGGGCAAGGAGCTCTCGGCCCCATGGTTGGCCGGCAGCTCTGCCATCAGCTTCCAGCTCTTGAGCCTCCCAAATTGGGGTGGCCAGAATCAGCCAGTGCAAACCCAGGACGCCCAGATGGATTTGGATCTCAGGGAAAAAATGAACAGCTTTCAGTATAAGAATGTTCCATGCGATATTTGGGGCATAGTTGCACTGAGAAACTTTTCTGTTTCTGTTTTTTTTTTTTTTTTTTGAGACAGAGCCTCAAGCTGTCACCCTGGATAGAGTGCCGTGGCATCTCAGCTCACAGCAACCTCCAATTCCAGGGCTCAAGCGAGTCTCTTGTCTCTGCCTCTCAAGTAGCTGGGACTACAGGCGCCCGCCACAACGCCCGGCCATTTTTTTTTTTTTTTTTTGGTTGCAGCCGTCATTGTTGTTTGGCGGGCCTGGGCTGGATTCAAACCCGCCAGCTCAGGTATACATGGCTGGCGCCTTAGCCCACTGAACCACAGGCGCCGAGTCGAAACTTCGCTGTTTCCCTGGGCATCCTGGGTTATCCCTGGCCATCCCACCCCAACTGGTCCTGGCCAGGGCAGCCTCTTTGGTTACGAGGGGTGAGGTCTGGGCTCAGGCAGCTGGACACACAGCCTGTTGCTCAACCACCCCAGAAGCAGCACCCTCCTCCCTCCTGGGTGAGTAAAGGACCTGGACCATGACTTGCGCCTCCCTGGGACCTCCCATGGGGGCTTGGGGAAGTTAAAAGATGTGCCTGGGGTTCCACAGTGGCAGTGAGAGCCCATCTGGATAGACAGCCTGCTCCCACGCCCACTCCCCCTACGCCCTCTCTCCCCTCCCCCTCTCCTCTGCCTTGACCTACACACCTTCACAGCCCAGACAGACTGGTCCAGTGGGTGAAACAGCTTAAAGCAGAAGCCGTCCTTCTTGGAGGGCCGCTCGATGAGCTCACAGCAGTGCAGCAGCACGGTGCCCACCCACTGGCCCCCCGAGGGCGTCTTGTAGATGAGCAGGGCCCCTGGCTTCAGCACACACCACAGCTTGGTCCAGCTCTTCAAGGTCCCACGGATCTGTGGAGAGGGCACCACCATCAAGGTCCCTGCTGGCCCCCGTGCCCTGGGCTGGTGTCCCAGCCTGCTGTGTGCAGGGCAGGGGTCAGACAGTGCCCAGGGCACTCAGCAGAACTCCGGCCCGCTGTGCAGCAGGAGAAAGCCCCTAAATTAGGGTGAATCCAGAGAAATACAAAGCAGGCAGGCACAGGATTACCGGTGATGTTGTTGAGAGTCAAGTTGGATCCTGGGATGATCCAACTTGCCATCATTAGCTTTGTAAATTCTGAAACCAGCTGTCATTTTTTTCTCATTCTAAATATATATTCACTTTTGCACACCACTTCTTCACCGTAATTTCGGTGTGTGAAGTGGAAGGAGCCTGTTCAGGCCAGGCCCTGGGCTCTGCCCAGTAGCCATGGGGCTAGCAGTGTCATTCCATTGTATGGAGGGGAAACCAAGGCTCAGGGACTGAACACAGGCCTCCTGATCCGGATCTGGCCACCACAAGCAGGATACCTCCCTGCTCGTGCCTCACCCAGCTGAGCAGACCCTACTCTACCTGGAAATGGGATCTTTGCAGGTGCAGTAAAGTGACAATGGCCCTGTTGTGGCCCAGCTCCTTATATAGAGAGGGGAGAGAGGCAGAGAGACCACATGGGGCAAGGCCATCCCTGTAAGAATGGCACAGGTGGGAGGAAACACATTTCTGGGTTTGTTTTTTTTTCACACAGAGTCTCATTCTATTGCCCTAGGTAGAGTGTCATGGCATCATAGCTCACTGCAACCTCAAACTCTTGGGCTCAAGAGATCCTCCTGCCTCAGCCTCCTGAGTAGCCGGGACTACAGGCACCCACCACAACATCCGGCTAGTTATTCTGTTTTTAGTAGAGATGGCATCTTGCTCAGGCTGGTCTCAAACTCCTGAGTTTAAGCATCCTCCTGCCTTGGTCTCCCAGAGTGCTGGGATTACAGGAGTGAGCCGCCATGCCCGGCCTGCACTTCTATTGTTTTGAGCTTTCCGGTTTGTGCTCATTTGTTATGGCAGCCCCAGAACTTGGATCCAGATCTCCAGTGACAAGCATACAGACACTATCCTTGGGTCAAGCGCAGCCCCACCTTCAGGCTATCGGCCATGATGACCACTCCAGGGTCCGTGAGTGCGCGCAACAGCTGCCGAGTAGCTCGCTTCTTCTCTTGCCGGTAGTTCTCCTTCTGCACCTGGGCCGGGCACCAAGCGGGCAAATCAGGGCGGAGGCCGCAGATGCCCCAGCTCCTCCCACTGCACAGCCCAGGTTTTGTCCCCTTCCCTTTGTCAGGCAGGGGTTGTCACCCTATTCCTCAATGACATAGCTGCGCCCCGTCCCCAGGCCTGGCCCACCTTGAGAGCCTCCTTTTTGGCGACCCTGGTTGTTGGTGACACACACTCTTTGTCAGATCCATTGCACAGCCTGTACTCTGCCTGCAAAGGAAAGATGCAGGTGTGGGGGATGGGACATGGGGGTGCAGCCTGGGGATGCAGAGGGTGGGGGTGTGGGATTGAAGCCCCCATCCTGCCACCCTGCTCAGGACCCTCTGTCCCATCTACCAGCACTTCTAGGGGTGCCATGGGGGATGGAGGAACAAGGTGGCCGAAGGAGCCCCTTCCTGGGCACCTACCCTGGGCACACAGCAATAGAAAGATGGGGACCCGCCTGCCCCAGCACACACAAGGACAAGGCAGGTGGTCAGGCAGGAAGGAAACAGAGGGCCATTGAATGTCAGGGCTGAGCCAACAGGTATAGAGGACGGGCCCTGATGGGGAGGGCACTCAGGAGGCCCGAGTAAGGGTAGCCAGAGTGCCAGGGCTGCACCTTGCGGAGGGGGAGCTCAGTGGAAGCTGTGGGATGGTGACATGGCTTCATGCTGGGTTTCTGGGGACCACACTGCTTCCACCCAAAGGAACAGTTTCCCTGCCCCTTTGTTCCTTCCCCACGGGCCCCAGGTGTCTGCTTCTTGGCCATCGCCATGTGTCCAGCTCTGGGCAGGGCCGAGGCATAAGTGCAGGCTCTGCTGGCGGACGCCCACCCCACCACCAGAAACTGCATGTGGAGGTCGGTGCCGGTTCTCTCCCGGGCCTGGCACATAGCTGAGTGCACAGGCAGAGAGCAGCAGTCCCTGGTTCCTGGAGCTGGCAAGGACCACAGTCCTCCTGCAAATGGGGAAACTGAGGCCTGGGACACACAGCCATGTCTACATCTACAGGCTGGGGGACAGCAAGCTATGACCAGAGTCTTGCCTGCTACTTGTTTCTGTGTGGCCTGTAAGCTGAGAACAGCTTCCCCATTTAAGTGACTGCAAAAAAATCAAAAGAATAATACTTTGTAAGATGTGAAAATCATATGAAATTCAACTTTCAGCATCCATGAATAGAGTTTTCTTGGCACATGGCCACACTGTCCACACACTGTGTTGTCTGTGGCACTTTCACAGTTGAACTGCAGCACCGAATATCTGGAACACAGGCTGTTCAGTGGCAGAGCCTGACACACATGTGGCCACCTGCCCTGCTCTCCTGCTGGACATCCTGGGGCTTTCACTACAGCCACTTGGGGCCTCCGGGGCCAGGAATGCTCTGCTCTGGGCAGAAGGAGCTCCACCTAGGGGTAGTGGGAACTGGGGGGCCTGGCGGTCCGTCATGATCATGACAGCAGAGCCGCAGCCCTATCTGCACAGGTGTGCCAGGCCCTGTGCCTGACCTGATGCACTCACCTATTTTTCCAACAACCCACGAGGTGGGTCCATGATCGCCCCATTCTGTGGACTAGGAAACCAGCCACAGGGTGGTGAAGTAACTTCCCAGGGTTGCACAGCGAGCAAGTGGCAGGGCTGGGACTTGGACTGTTCTGTGGCTGGTTGTCCTGGCAGCACTGTGTGCTGACCTTTGGCTCTAGGCAGTGGGGTCAGAAAGCAAAGCCAACTTGACCCTTTGAGGGAGAGACAGACAATCCCTAAGTGCACAGAGGCGTGAGGGAGGGTGCAGGGAGTGCTGTGTGCATGGTTTTGTGATTGTGTGCACAGCTGCAAGTATGTTAAACATGATGGCTCAGGTTACTGTTATCCACACTCTGCAGAGGAGGCAACTATGGCACAGAGAGGTTCAGAAACCTGCCCAAAGTTACACAGCTCCCAGGAATAGAGCTGGGATTGAACCAGGCACTCTCTTAGGCAGGTGAGAAACACAGGAGCACAGGAAAAAAGGGGTGCAATACCTGTACCAGCAGGGGCTCTGCCCCACAGGCAGTCTTGGGCTGAGAACAGTGACAGGAAGGAGCCACAATCTGTGCACCAGACTCTGGCCAGGAGACGGCCTCTGGGAGCCCAGGCTGACAGCCGAGACGCCCTGACTCCCTACCTGGGAGTCCCTGAGCTGGGATTCTTGTGCACGGTGCCCTTTGCTGCCTGAGCACATGCTGTTCCCCAGCTTAGAATGCTCTTCCCTAGGGCTGAGGAGCCCCTGCTCTTTCCTCAGGTCCCGTGAGCCACTTCCCCACCTCGCAGCAGCAGGCCCTGGTGACACACACACTGCCCTTGGACCACACAGGACTTCTGCAATTATAGCCACAAAGCTGTTCCTGTGGTCAACTTTTTGTTGTCTAAGGATCCCACCAGGGGATAGTTACATCCCAGTACCTGCTCGGCCCTGGCAGAACGGGGCTCAGCAAGCATCTGGAATGAATGAATGAACAAACGGACGCATGCCAAAACCTGTTGCTACTGCCCCACTGTCCAGCTCTCCACCAGATGTGGCTGAACGGGGCTGTGCTTGCTTTAGCTAACATGGAAGAGGGAAGGCAAGACCCAGGCTAGTGAGGCAAGGCCACTTGGTGTCCAGTCTCCGTGGCCCTTGCCCAGCGCTGTGGACTGCCTTTCCGTTCCTCCTTCCTAAAAGCCACACTGGTCATCCTGTCCAGACATGCCAGGGCCCTCTAGTCCCTCCTACGTGCCTCTATACATCAAAGTCTGGCGCAATAATGAAGCATCCCAAGAAATGAGAAAACCTGCCAGAACTGTGAATTTGGGAGTCTGACAGGAACTTTGCAACATATAAAAATTACTTAGAAAATATAATTCAGAACAACCTATAGAATGGGACAAAGTAGTTGCAAATTGTCTATCTGCTAAAGACCTAGTATTCAGAGCATGTGAAGAACTCTTACAACTCAGCAACAAAAAGACAGCCCAATCCCAGAATGGGCAGTGAACTTCAATAGATTATTTCTCCCAAGAGGATACACAGACTGTCCATCAGCACATCGAGATGCTTCATGTTTTAGTCACTAGGGAAATGCAAGTCCAAACCAGAAGGAGACACCGCTTCCACCATAATAAGTAAAAACTCCCAAACAGAATTTAACAAGCCTCAGGGAGGATGGGTGCCTAGGGGCATCATGCAAAACCACGCAGCTGTGGAAAGGAGTTGGAATTTGTTAGAATTCCACGTTACCACAGAACCACCTGTGACCCAGCCAGTCTAGCCTCAGGGAGATACTCCCAAGAAGTGGAAACTGATCCTCAAGTTCATGTGTGAGCCCAGCAGCATCTTTACCACTGCTGAAAGGAGGGACAAGCCAGACGGCCACCAACCACTAATGGGAGAGACACAACATGTTCCCTCCAGACGAATTGTCCTGAGAATTTAAAAAGTCAGGAAGCCCTGACATATGCCACATCACGGATTAAACCCTGAAGTTGTTATGGTCAGTGAAAAACTCCAGCCACGAAAGGACGAATGCTGTGATTCCACTTACATGAGGCCCCCAGAGTCAGCAGATTCACAGAGACAGAAAGTGGACTGTGGGGGGTGGGAGGAGTTACTGTTTGACAGGGCAGAGCTTCAGTTTGGGAAGATGAGAAAGTTCTGGAGACAGAAGGTGGTGACACCACACAGCACTGTGACTGTGCTTAGTGCTGCTGAGCTGTGCACCTGACAATGGTTAAGATGCTAAGTTTATATTCTGTGTATTCTACCACAACACTACCCAGACCAGTAAATAAATCAGTCGATCACCGAGTGGGTGTGAGGGGGGTGCCTGCTGCCCCCAGTGGCCTGGCAGCCTGGGGATGAGGGAAGGGCAGGTAGCTCCAGGGATCCAGCAAAGGTCCAGCCTTTTCTTCTTGAGGCTGACTCAGGGACAGACCCTCCAAACACCACTTCCTTGTTTGACAGGTGAGGAAACGGGGGCCAGGAAGGAAGGTCATCACTCAAGGTCACCTGAGGTACTAGGTGCGCAAGGTGGGGGAGGGCCTTGTCATTGGGACCTGGGGCCACCACCCATGGTCAACATCTGGGGGCTATGGCTCCCCTGGACTGGGACCCCACAGAGGAGGGAGGTGGTGGCGGGCTCGCCTGGGGAGGGCGTGGACCCGGCAGAGGCGGCACGGGCAGGGGCAGGATGGCAGGCACTCAGTGGTCTTGGTAGGTCTCCCTACAGCAAAAGGGCCGCCAGGGCCTCCTTTTGTGATTTTCTGCCCCTGACCATCACCCAGCAGCCCACATCCTGACCCCAAGAAGGCAACTTTCATGACACCACAACTAGACACCTACATTTGTGACCCCATTCCCTGTTCAGTGACCCTCCCTGAAGCAGCACAGCTGGGACAGGTGGGAAAGATAGGCCTGGCTGGCACCCCTGACACACCTGTCCCCAGACATTTCCTGCCATGTCCTGGGCCAGGCCCCTGCCCACTGGTCCTCCCACGGCCGAGCTCTTACCGGTGGCACCTTTGTGGCAAAGCCTGGAGTCGGGGGCCCTTCATCCTTCAGCAGCAACGGGCCATTGGGCTCCATGTCCTTCCCTGCAATAGGGCAGGTGGGGTGAGGCCTCTCGCAAGGTGGGCGGGGCCGGGCTGCCTAATGTGTGTGGCAAGGACGGGTGGTGCAGGCAGCTACGAGGGTGAGGAGCCAGCAGGTGGTGGCAGGGGCTGCAGGTTTCTGCCTGAGGGGTGTAATAAATGCCAGTAAGCATCACCATGGGAAGGCCTGCAGAGCTCTGGCCAGGCCTCCAAAACCCAAAGGGAGGAAGCCAGTATCCGGGGCCTGGTGTGGCATGAAATTTGGGGTCGGTGGAGCCAATCAGAACATGATTTTGGGGCTCAGACCCACACAGTGGGTTGAGGGTGCCTGGACCAGGTGTCCCTCTGGCCTGAAATGATTGCTGGAGTGCTGGGACTCTTAGAAGGGAGGGGGCCAGTCCTGGCCCCACATCCTACCTGGACAGGACACGCCAGCTGGGGAGGGAAGAGGGAGGACAACAGGGTGTCTGGATTTAGTCCTGGGGAAATGGTCTCCCCTTCTCTGGCTCCATCTGTTTAGAAGGTACATTTCTGGGCCGAAGGGAGAGGGGACGGCCACAGGGGAGGCCTGAAGCCTTGTAGGAGCCTCTGCCTGCTTCCTGCAGTGGGGCGTGTTTGAGTGTGTGCATGTGTGTTCACGTGTGCGCTGGGGTGTCACCCAGGCCCTCTACAGAAGGCAGGGGAGGTGGGAAGAGCTGCCCATGAGACCCACCGTGGCCGGTGAGAGCAGGGATGCCCAGAGACCAGCGGGAAAGCCAGGTTCTGCAGACCCACCTCCCTGGGAGCCCTGGGCAGGGCTGAGGACCAGAAAAGCTGGGCTGGTAACCCCAGGAAGTGGTTCTGCTTGAAGGCCCTGGAATAGCTCAAGGTTACTAGACATTGTTGCCCCAGCCTAAGCCCCAGGAGCCTCTGCTTCCCATCTGCAAAGCACCCCATGGTGCAGCCCAAAGGCCAGGGGTGGACAGAGGGGCTTTCTCCATTCTCGGGGGCCTCCTCTTGGTGCTGCCTCCCAAGCTGGGAGGACTCAGGCTGTTCTGAGCACCCTGAGGACAGTGCTGGATCCCCTGGTAGCCCATCCATGTTCATAGTCCTGCGCAGCCTTGGGGCCTGCGGCTTCCTCTACTCCCCAGAGTAGGCCCTTCTGGGCTCTTTGCTAGGCCTGGACCAAGCCTCTCTGGATCTGACTGCCAGCTGGGACCAACCCGTTCCCCTTCCCTCCCCTGAGCACTGCACAGGCCTGGGCTGGAGGTTCCTACCCAGGTCTTGTTCTCGCCCTCCACCCTTGGTCCTCCATGTGACTTTCACTCTCAGCTCTAGGCCGGTTTCCCCGTCTATTGGATGGACTTTGGCTAAGATGGCCCTAAGCCCCCCAAGTCTGAGCAATGGTCAGCCTGACACTCTCCCACTCTCCCCCAGGGGCCCAGGGCAGGCCAAGGAGGGCTCAAGTTCACCCCAAAGCAGGCAGTGGGAGGAGGGATGGGCGTAGCCTGGGGGAAGCCCCCAGACTGGCACTGGCCACCACCTCCCATCCCTCAGGGGCCATTGGAAGGAAGGGCTGGGCTTGCTGGGAGACAGCAGACACCAGCGGAAATAATCAGATGTGGGTGGGGTGGGGAGGGTCAGGTGATAGGGAGGGTCAGGTGACAGGGAGGGCAGGGGCCGGGGGTCCGCTGTTTTGTGCTCAGCACTTTAACTGCAAGCTGCAGGAAAGCAGGCTTGACCCCAACTGCTCCCTCCCAGAGCCTGGACCCTTCAAAGCTGAGAGCAGTACTAACACTGTCTCCATTTTGCAGATGAGTAAACTGAGGCTTGAAGAGGTGAAGTGGTTGTCTGGCCTGTGTTCAGTCAGGAAACCTGTCCCTGGAGCCTGTGTTTGGGATGACCAGTGGCCCCTGAGGCTGGGCTGTGGGAGCCCCCTCTTTGACCACCACAGCTGAAGGGCCACACCAGCTCTGTAGTCACACAGAGAAGCCATCTTACCTGGCACTCCATGGAGCTGTCAACCTTTTGTTCATCTGACCCACACAAGCCCCAGCATTGGGGGGTGTAAGCCAGCAAGGATGTCATCCCCCTCATCTCAAGGGGCAGAGAGGGGACAGGCCAGGTGAGGTCACACCGCCAGCTGCTCCACCCCATACGGCTAGCACTAACCTGGGCTGAGAGGGCAGAGCTCATTCTCCCCGCCAAGAAGCAGGTTCCGGGTGAGCTTCCGGGGGTCCACTTTCTGAGGCGTGGAGGAAGGCGGGCAGAGAGAGAAGCGGCGGCGGAGAAAGGCCTCCTCCTTCATGGCGTGGGTGCTCGGGGGCTTCTGAAAGGAGGGAGGAGGGGGGCGTGTGGTTACACCTCATGTGAGGCCAGGTTATAGGGGTCCTGGCGGGGGGTGGTGGGCAGAGGCCAAGTCAGAGCCACGTCGTGGGGCAGCCCCATCTGACTCCCAGGTCCCCTCTCAGGGGACTCTCGTGATGGCTGAGGCTGGCCTGAGGGGCCAGGGCAGGCCGTAGGGTCAACTTCAGGCTGGTGGCCTGGCAGGAGGGCTGTACTGGAGCCTTGGTCACAGGCTGGGCCAGTGCTGGTGGAAATGGGGCCTGCCACAGGGCAGAGCAGATTCTCTGAGAACTGTTTCCTACCCCCAGGTTCTGTAGGACTCTGGTCACAGCCCAGGGGACCAAGCTGGCCTGTGGGATTTCCCTCCCTGGTGTGGGGTCTCTGTGGCCCATCCTTCCAGGCAAAGGATGCAGGTTGGTGAGATCAGGTGGCCCTGTAGCCATCCGCTCCGAGGATCCCCTAAGGCTCCCCTTCACAGGCTCCTCTGGTCAAGTCCACCTCCTGCTTGGGGTGGGTTTCAGCTGCTGGCACCCAAATGTGCCTTAACAAGGACAGGCACTCCCGCATGCTCAAGAGCAGGGGCCCTGGAATTCAGGACATTCCTGGTGGAAAGAGCCCCTGGGATCCAGCCAGGGAAGCCATGAGGGGTGCATATACAGTCCCCATTGGTTCAGGGGCTGGGGGCTTGTCTTCTGGCTCAGAGGCTGGCATTGGGCAAGAGGCAGTTCCCTCCCGCCAGCCCCTGGCAGCCCCAGCCCAACAGAGAGACGGACTTGGACCACAGCCCCTTCTAGACACTTTGAAGTTAACAGCGCCGAACCTACCAAGCTTTCAGCCTGTTTCATAGACAAGAAAATCGTGGCTCGGGGAGTGGAAGGCCTGGCCACATAATCATGGCCTGGTGGTTGTCAGCAGATTGAGGACTCTAGATCGTAACCCTGATCTGTCTACTCCCCAGTGACAAGCTCCTTAGAGATCTTGCTGCTTCTTCCTCCTATCCCAGTTTTCCAGAGCTGCTCCTCCTGCCACTGTGGGAAGGCTGTGGCTCCTGGCCAGGCCCAGGACAAAGGCCCCCTTTCTCCATGGCCTTCCTGGGCGGGACCTCAGACATGCAGGCTATTCCTGCTGTGGCTTAGGGACTGGGTGGGGCTTTAGGAGTGGGTTGGGTGGCCCAGAGTGTCTGCGGTCCTGGGGACTTTTCCCCACAGCCCCAGAGCCCCTTGGGTCCCCCCGCCTGGTGTCAGAGTGAGGGTACTCTAAGGCTGCAGCTGGGCCAGGCTAGTCTCTCCCTTCCTAAAAACTGTCATGTCACCTGGCATCTGGCTCAGCTCATTATCTTTGCCACAGACAGGGAAGCTGGTTTCAGAGAGGTTGGGGTTTGGAGCCAGGCTACACAGCTGAGGACTAGGAATGTCTGCCCTTGAGCCAAAGTCAGCCTAATCCTACAACATGACAATGGGGTATCTGTCCTCCACTGTCTCAGGCTGGCTCAGCCAGTGCATTGCTGGGGAGAGAGCCTGGGGGGCTGGGTGGGCCTGGGGGTCTTGCCGGGCACTGGGGAGCCAAGGTGAGTTGCAGGTGATGCTGCCCTTGGATCCACAGGGAGCACAGGGCCACCCAGGCAGTGTGATGACAGAGGACACAGACATGGCCCCCTCCCCTGGAGCCTGCTGGGGCAGGCACAGGGGCTCTGGCCAGCATAGCCTCAGGCTGGCTCACAGCCCAGTCCCTGCTGCCCCATCTGGCCAGGCCACTGCTCTTCTCAGACTGGTGGGACGTGTCAGTCTGTGAGTGCCATCACCCACTCATCCACGCGCCATAATCCCACCGTCCCTGCTTCCACCCCTCCGTCCTCACACTGACCCTCCACCCCCTCCCAGCCGTCTTCTTTCTCTTCCTTCCATCCACAAATCCTTCCAGCTGGTCCACTGTCCAGCCACTTCCCCCCTCTGTCCCTTCATCCCTCACTCGGACATCCCATAGGTGGCATTCAAACCACAGAGCGGCTGACAGGAACAGATACCCACCGACTGGGTGCCGCCCTGTGACAATTGGGGGGTGTAAGCCAGCAAGGATGCCACTGTGTTAGCTGACAACACAGTGTGCCCAGTGCCAGGCCCTGCAGACACCTGTGACCCACTCGGATGGGCAGGGCCACAGCTGTCCTCACTGGGTTCACGGTCTCTCAAGATACCACACACCTCCCTCTGTCTGATCCCCTGTGGCTGACAGGTGCCTGCTGGGCCCCCCCCCACCTGTCACCTCAGGGGGTTATTTTGCTCATTCTGCAGATCTTGGTTAAATCTCCCAGGCCCTTCACAGCAGTCCTGGTTCCCGCCCACACCCACACCCTGTCCCAGCCATAATGGCCCCTTTATGTTCCCCCCAAATACCAGCAAGCCCATTTCCACTGCAGGGCCTGTGCACTGGCCCTTCTCCCTACCAGGAATGCGCTCGCCCACATCTCCATGTGGCCGGGTCCTTCTTGAATTCCACATTCAGCTTAAATGTCACTTCCCCAAGACTCGGCTGCTCCTATGGGCTGACATAATACCTAGCACTTGGAGTTCTCTCCTTTCTATTTTTTTATTCTTTTCTTTTAAGACAGAGTCTCACCCAGGCTGGAGTACAGTGGCACCATCATAGCTCACAGAACCCCAAACTCCTGGGTCCAATGCATCCTCTTGCGTCAGCCTCCCAAATAGCTGGGACTATGGGTGCGCAGCTGATTTTTAAATTTTCTGTACGGACGGGGTCTCTGTATGTTGCCCAGGCTGGTGCTGTACTCCCAGGCTTGAGTGATCCTCCTGCACTGGCCTCCCAAAGAGCTGGGATTGTAACAGGTGTGAGCCGCCACGCCCCACCTCTATTTCTTTATTCTTCATTAACTTTCTTCCTTCTGCCAGGTGCAAGCTGCAGGGGAGCGGGTGGCTGAGGACTGACTTGTTCACTGCCCGGTCCCAGCACACACAGCAGAGATACAGGCTGCCTCACGGCTCCAGGGTGGAGACTTGGGGTTGTTCCGAATCTCCAGGTCAGGGCAGGTCCTCAGAAAGGCGAGCAGCGATAGTTTAGGGGCTGATTTCCACTCTCACCCTGGTGAGTTTCCCACCCCCGTACCCTCTGCCACGCAAGGTGTCCCTAAGGCATCGTGTCAGGGTTGTTATGTGCAAAGAGCGGGAGTGGCTGAGGAACCAGTGATGACTGGGAGGGAGAGAGGGAAGGATGGATGGGAAGGGCAGGGGAAGAGGGGAGGACGGCAGGGAAGGAGGGAAGGAAGGTGGCTGGATGAGGAGGTGGGTCCTGCTGGCTAAGGCAGCAGCCACCTGGGGACCCTCACACTGGCAACTCCAAAGGGCTGTGTCCCGTGTCTGCCAGGCCTGCGGGAAAGCCCCCGGGGACAGGAGGACTCTCTGGGCCCTGGATTCTGCCCGCCCTGGGGCTGACTGAGGCTGAGACGGGGGTTGCTCATCAGTCTCCATGACCCCAATGCCGGGAGTGCTGCATCCAGTGCTGGGTCCCCCAGGGACTCAGAGCTCATCTGTACATAGTCAGCTGAGGCTTCACCCAGCCCTGAAGATGGTAAAGTCCAAGTGCAGGAGGGGGCGCTGCCGTGGCCTGGGAGGAAGGAGCCCCTGAGCACCCCACACTCGACAGGATGTCCAAGGCACAGCATGTGTGTGGACACACCTGCACACATGGGACTGAGGCGGAAGCTTCAGGTAGTGCTGGCCTGAAAGGTCACATTTCTGCCTGGTGGAACCAGCTCAGAGGCTGGGGTGAGGTGGTGGCTGGGGAAGGGGCAGCACTGGGGCTCATGGGATATGTGGCCTCCCTCCATGCTCCGGCCTGGCAGGAGGAGGACCTACAGGTCTGAACAGGACACAGAACAGGCCCTAAGCAGGCTCTGGAGCCCCAGGATCCCCTTGGACACCCTGTCCACAGCCCCCTCTCTGAGTGTAAGGCTATAGCTCTCTTCCGCCTTCCTGGAAGGGTCCACAGGCTTTCTCTTAGCACCTGCGGGCCCTCCTGCTGGTCACTACAAGTGGGACCAGGATGGCCGCCTGCTCTCCTGCTGGGTGTCATGGTTTGCTGCTGCGGCCAGGAGTTGGCCTGCTCAAAGTTGTGAGTCACAGGTGCCCCCAGGAGCCATCTCCAAGTGGCCCTATCTTGGGAAGCCCCATGCTTTGTCCCCCTGTTGGGTAGACTTGAGGTACAGAGCAGAGGGCATCATTCCTTGTTCAGAGTGAGCAAGGCCCAGAGTGCAGCAGGGAGGCCACCAGCCCCGTCACCTGCTCGTCCCTGGCACAGCTGATACCATCCTGGGCCGATCCCGCCAGGCCACTCTTCCTGGCTTAGCCTGGCTGCCCTTCTTGGTTATTACTTTGCCCAAAACCAGACCTCATAGGGCCTCTCAGAAAGGATGGCAGGGCAGGCACTAAACCCTTAGAAAAGGGAACACTTCAAACTTGGACTTCAGGTGGAGACTCGCAGACCACAGAGAGAACAGGACTCTGAGCAGGGCCGCCCCAGGGTGGAGCACGCCAGGGAGCCCACGGGGGCCGGGCTTTGCATCCTGGGTCCCTTCAGAGGTTTGCTGGGACTTGGGGTGGGGGTGGGAGTAGGAGAGCCCCTCTCCCAGAGAGGGCGGAGGGGCAGGTGGGGACAGGCCCGGCAGCCGTGGGTAGTGCTGGCAGCAGCCTGGGGCCTTGGAGAGGAAGTGAAGATGAGATGATCTCAGCGGGCTGGGAGGTGGGCAGAAGATGCTTGCTGGTGGGAGCTGCCTCTCCTCCCTGCCCTGGCCCCCTGAGCTAGGTCTTTGCTTTGGGATAATGCTCTGCAGGAGGCCCTCCCCTTTTCTTGAAGACCCAATTCCTTTGCCAAGGAAACCCCTCCCCTGCTCCCTGTGTTTCATTTGGTCTATGCAGGATCCCCTGCTGGGCTGGACTTGGCTGCAGAGCACAGGCTTGGCTGATATCCTTGCCTGCCTGAGGCTCTCTGGATCCAGCCAAGCTAGGCACATACAGGGGCCAGTGCTGCATTTCCAGAATGAATCAGCTCCTGCCTAGAAGGGGGCTTGGAAGAGGCGGGACCTGCTGAGGGTCAAGAAACATCCCTTGGCGGTACCCGTAGCTCAATGGGTAGGCAGGTTCGAGCCCAGCCAGGCCTGCTCAACAACAATGACAACTGCAACAAAAAAATAGCCAGGTGCTGTGGCTGGCACCTGTAGTTCCAGCTACTTGAGAGGCTGAGGCAAGAGAATTACTTGAGCCAAAGAGTTTGAGGTTGCTGTGAGCTGTGATGCCACAGCACTCTACTGAAGGCGACATAGTGAGACTCAGTCTCAAGAAAAAAGGAAAAAAAAAAGAGAAACATCCTAGAGGTTTAGAGTAAGTGGGACAGAGAGCCCAACCTGTGGTAGCTAGGCAGAGACTGCTCCCGAGGCCTCATGGGGCATGGTGGTGGCTGACTGGGCCAGGCAGAGATGGACGCCCTCCCTGGTGCCCTCCTAAGGCTCCAGACCTCTGCATGTCACTGTGTCTGGTGATGATGGGCACACAGGGCCCCTGGGCACTGTCAGCGGCCCAGAGTGTCCTGTAGCAACTGCTATTTGGCTCAGGCCACTGCCAAGACAGCCACGTGGCAGCACCCGGAGACAGCCCACAGCAGGGGCCCCAACACCCAAGACCCACTGCTTGACCACTCTCCAACTGACCACAGGCACATTTGGTCTCCTTCCTCAGAGCCCCTCAATTCCTCCTGCCCTGCCAAGGTGCATAGCTGCCTGGGAGCTAAGGAGGGGAAGGGGAGTTAGGATGGGAGTCAGCTCCAATCTGGTGGGGCCCCACCCTGTACAGGCCTGAGCAGGTGCTTCAGCTTTCCTTTCCCATCGGGACCATAAAAGTCCCCCTACATGAGGGGAGCAACAGGTCCCATGTGGTGCTGCCCAGAGATGAGGCAGTTGGGGGGACACAGGTCCTGTCCCATCCTGCGTGGTCCCTGCCAGGCTGACCCTGTGTCCCTGAGAACACTCACCAGACTCCTAGGCTCGCATCTCAGGCCCCTGCACAAATTCCTCCCTGTCGTTCTGCAGAGGTCTGGGGACCACACAGAGCTCAGGCAACGGGCCCAGCCCTGCTGCTAATGGCGTGACCTCAGCTAGCCACATTCTTCTCTCAGCCTCAGTTTGTGAACAGGGGCATGCTCTGAGCAGGCGAAGTGAAGTCACAGGCCCACAGGGGCCCTGAGAAGGTGCCTGTGGAGGTGAGTGTGAGCCCATCCCCAGCAACCACAGCACCAACACAGCTTCCTCACCCACAGCCCAGTTTGATAGGGCTGGGCCCAGCTGTGCTGGAGGGGAGGTGGGCAAGGGTCCCGGGGAGGGCAGACGAGACTTGGGTACTCTATGGATTGGCAGGGCAAGAAAAACAGGAGTTTGCAGCCAGCCTCCGGCACCGACGTCCCTGCACCAACACATCTGCCAAAACCAGATTCCTGTTCATGGCTGAGGGGGAGAAACACTATGAAATCACAGATGAGCTCAGAGATGAAGCCACATAAGTAGGCTTGGCTCTCTGCACACCTGGCAGAGAGGTCAGCAAGTGCCAAGGAAAGGCAGTAGCCATCACTTAAAGGATAGCAGCCAGCATGTCAACACCACATGCATTCCAGAAGCTTACCAAGGCCAGTGTCCACAAGGGCCTCGCTGAGAGGAAAGTGCCAGACTCCTGAGTCATCCCCTGGAGACCAGCACATGCCCCCACCCAGCACCTGCTGCTCTCCCTGAAAACAGACACCACCACGAGAAACCAGGAATGTGCCAGGCTGCTGTCCGCAGGCTGGACAACTGCTTAGGGCTCAATTTGGGCAGTGTGAGCAGCACCCATGGGAGCAGTGGCCTCTGCAGAGTGCCTGGGCACACACCTTGGCGTGAGCTGGGCTGCAGTGGGCTGGGACCAGGGGCTTTCCCAGCAGGGCTGCTGTGCCGACAGACTGCAAAGCTCCCAGGCCCTTCTGTGTGTTCTGTCAGGTCTTTTTTTTTTTTTGAGACAGAGCCTCAAGCTGTCACCCTGGATAGAGTGCCGTAGCATTATAGCTCACAGCAACCTCCAATTCCTGGGCTCAAGCGAGTCTCCTGCCTCCGCCTCCCAAGTAGCTGGGACTACAGGCGCTCACTACAACGGCCATTTTTTGGTTGCAGCTGTCATTGTTGTTTGGCGGGCCCGGGCTGGATTCGAACCCGCCAGCTCAGGTGTACGTGGCTAGTGCCCTAGCCCGTTGAGCCACAGGCGCCGAGCCTGTCAGGTCTTGATGTGATTGTTTTGACACCCATGGGGGGCGGGGGGCCGGTCTCACCACATGCGGAAGATGCAGTCAAAGGTCCCAAGAGGGGAAATGAGTGGTCTGACGCTCCAAGGCTCAATTCCTTCACTCCTCAGGGGAGCAAAGCCTTAAGCCCCAAGTCCCCTTTGTACTTTGAGATAGCTGAGGGAGCCCAGAAGGAAGATGGGAGGGTCAGGCTCTTGGGAGAGGGTTTGGGGAGGGTCAGGCCTCCCCTCAGACGTGGCCACATAATTGCCAAGCCACAGGAGGGGACAGGAAGTGGCCTGCCAGGCTCCAGGTGCAGTGCTGGGCCAGGCCTGTGTGTTCTCCGGCCTGACTCAGCCCAGTCCCGGCCTATGGGTCTGGCCACGCCCAACTTCCTGTCCGACAATGGCTCAGTGCCGTCCACCACACTGTGGCCACTGGCCCAGGCACACCCACTCACCACTTCCCCTGCAGCTGACCACTCCTGACCAGACCTAGGAAGCCCAAGCTTTGGGGGTTGAGCCCGATGTGGTCTCTCCAGACCCTTCCCACCCATTCTGACAGAGACTGCAGCTGGGGGCACTCTTCACATGCCCTCACCAGGGGTGGGGGGATGAGGGGTGGTGCTTGGAGGCAGTGGGGCCAGGACCCAAGGGTCTGCTAGGGCTGGGGCCTGTCCCACCCTTGGACCCACCATAAGAGCCTCACTGTCCACAGCTGAAACAGGGTACAGACCTGGGCTCCTGGGGGTGACCAGATACCCACTCCAGAGGAGCAGCTCACCTGCTGTGCTGTGGGCCCAGCCTCTGCCCCAAAGGCCATCAGCATACCTCAGGGGGACCCTCAGGCATCACCCCCTTGCCTGGCGCTCCTCCTCAGGTTTCTGTGCCCAGCAGCCCACTGCCTATCTGGGTTAGGAGGCGAATGGACAAGTGGCTGGTCTGTAGCTACCTGGGAGCATGAAGTTAAAAAGCCAGAGCAAAACAGAGGACTCCCATGGCTGTGGGCCTGGACTAAAGTCTCACTCCTCTCCCCAGTAGGATGGCAGGATCGTTGCTGATAGGGAAGCAGAGGCTGGGGGCCCAAGCAGGCCAGATCCTTTCCCAGGCCCCTCCAGCTTCAGTCTCCCCAACTGCCACCTTGTGGGGACCTCCCACAGCTGCCCCTGGTCAAGGCACCCTGGGTGGACCCAAGGCTGGCGTTGAGCAGCCTGAGAACCAGGTGAGGATGTGGTGTTTGCCCAGCACATGGAGCACAGAGGCCAGCAGGCTGCTATGGGGCAGGTGGGTGAGTGAGCAGCTGGGACCCCAGGGGCATCGGATCTGAAGGTGCAGGCCATGTCGTCATCAGCTGTGTGGGGCCATTTGAGGTGGGGAGGAGCAGCTGCTGGAGGGGCATCTCAGGACAGGCAGGGAGGATCGGCCTCCAGGAGGAGGAGGGAGAGACCTGGAAAGCAGAGGGCCTTTATCGCCAATCCAGGTACCTAACCTTGTGTGTAAGTTTGAGGACAGGAGAGTATAGGAGTCCTTTCCCTGGCCCCTGGAGGGAATCCCCTCGCCTCAGCAAGGCCTTGATTTTGGGAGAGAAGTCACTGCCAGAGGCTCCTGAGGATACTGTCCGGCCTCCCCTCCTTTCTCTCTACCCCTCAGCGCCCCCTCCAGCCGCCCTTCTCCCGGGCATCTCCCCTGCTTGACCCAAGAGAGCTCAGTAAGGCCCAGTGCCACACCCCGAAGGAATATATCTCCTGGGTTTGTCCAGCCTGAGGTGCAGGGGGGACGCTAACGGCCTGGCATGCAGTTGGTGACTCTGAGCCCGAAGCTCTTCCCTGTGGTCCTGCCAGGCCTGCAGAGGTGGCTGCCCTGCTCCTGGAGGAGTCCTTTAAGAACACACATTGCAACCTCGGGGTCCACTGCCCAGCTGTGCAACACGGCAGTAGGCACTCCCAGGGGGCCGCCAAACTGCCCCTCTGCCAAGGATCTCCCTCTGGACCCTGGTCAGAGGAGAATCTGGCCAGGGTCCCCCAAATAGCGGCCACTACCTTGGGCCATTTTAACAGAAGTGGAGCCCTCAGAGGAGGGAGGGGATGAGCCTGGCGGAGCCTCCCGGTCAGGGCTCGGCTGTGTGCGTCTCAGTGCCCTCTGCCCCTGGGCTCACCTCAGTGCAGGACTGGCTATAGGAGCCTTGCTTTGGAGACCAGAGAGGTAAAAATAAGATCATCTGCTACCCACATCTCCTCCTGTCCTAGCCCCTCCTTGGGACGTGGGGTTGCCTGGGGCAGCCTCTTGAGTCCAGGGACTGAGTTGGCCCCTGGGTGCAGCAAGGCCAGGCTGGCCCAGCACCCCAGGGAGCCGGGGTGAGGCCAGGAGCCCTTCCCCCCTGCCCACACACAACACAGCTGTGTTCTGTGGTCAGTCGACAGGTATGAGAGCCACAGATCTTGGCCCTGCCAGTGGGCCCTGGGGCATGGGGCTGCCGAGACAGACGGCCTGGAGTCACTGTTTCACCAGCTCCATGTATCAAAAGAGTCAGGGGTCACCAGAAAAGAAGACACAGCCTGGCACATAGGACCCTGGGCACAGCCCCTTGGAGGAGGGGTCAGCCCACGCCTTGTGCAGAGGCGCCCTGAAAACAGTACAAACAACAAAACCAGCCAGCAAAGCCTCCTTCCAGGGTCTCCAACACTTTGCCTCTGTTAGTGCACTGGTCCTTCCTACAGCGGCAGACAGCAAGCCCTCTTGGCTCCCAGCTGAGGAGGGCGCAGAGGCACAGAGAGGGTGAGTAAGCTACCTAAGGTCACACAGCTGCTGAATGGGCAGGTGGGATTTGCACCTGGGCCGCCTAGGTTCACTTGGTTTTACTTGTCAACTTGCCTAGGCCACAGGATGCCCAGACATTCCAGTGTTTCCTACATGTGCTTCACATTTCCCAGGGAGCTGTCCACTAGGACAACCCTCTCTCAGAATGAGGCTGGAAAGACCAAAGTGACCTCAGCAGGGCTCCCTGGACCGCAGACCAAGAAGGTACTCAGGCTTGCCGTCTGTGCATGGCCCCTCATGGCCCAGGACAACCAAGACGATGGGTGCCGGTGGTAATTATACTCCAGGCTGTCCTAGCGTCAGCCCAGAGCAGTCCAGAGGCCTCTTCATACTGCCCAGCACTACTGTCCCCCACCGCTCCCACCTTCTTGCACACAGCACAGGGGCCCCTTTCTTTCCTGCTCCTGTGCTTCCCACCTGGTGTCACTGCCCAGCCCTGGGAGGGTTAAAGTAATCCAGGTTAAAGTAATTGAACTTAAACAAGGATAAGGCCATTTAACTCAATTCTATAGTTCCTTTCTTCATGCCCACCTGGCTTCAGACTGCAGAGTCTCTCCCTGGCCTGGTCCTAGTCGAGGCAAAGCGTCCTTTCCTAACACTTCTGACTCTCTCCTGCTCTGCATCTGGGGAGCAACTGGTGGTGGCCCAAGAGCTGTCCCTCTGCTCCCCAGATGCAGAGCAGGAGAGAGTCAGAAGTCCAGGGCCCCTTCTAGCTCTGTCTCCTTAATCCTGTCCCGTGCTCCAGTCCAGCCCATGAGCCCAGGAGACAGCATCCCAGCTTCCTCTGCTATTCCCAACTGATACCCTCAGGAGCAGAACACAAGCCAAGCCACGACTGCCCTGGGCATGGCAGAGTGTCTCTCCTGACCAAGTGCTTCTTGCTCCCCTGGGAACAACCCGATGGGCCTAGAATCCTTTATGCAAAAATGCTTGGGGGGAGGACACGGACCCCAGAAACCCTTTCTCCAGCATGTGGGTCCAGCTCCCACTGTGGGCTCCTCAGAGCAAGGCTTCCAGGAAGGGCCTGGGTCCCTCACACATCACTGCAGTAAAGGCTCACCGAGACTTTCAGGAAATGGGAATATGGGGTTTCATTACAACTTGAGTGGCATGGAGAGGCTGGGAGGGCTGCTTCCTCTGACCTTGAAGGTGAATCCCTCCACGAACTGCAAACTTGGATTTTGCCAAGTTGCAATCACACCTCCACAGCTCCCTGCCAGTGTGCCCGCGCCATCCCTGCCTTTGCCTCCTCCCTGGGACCGGACACCACAAGGGTTGGCAGGTGGAGGGAGAGGACACCCCTCCCCCTCTGCTGCCTCCTCCCAGTCTAGGGGCTGGAAAGATCCCATGTCTTGGAAATAAAATAGATCCCAAGATACAGGCTTTGTCACACACAGCATTTGGAGCTTAAGCATTGGAGGCAGTGAGGCAGAAAAACTGATCTGAAGAGAAAGAACAAACAAATATATGAAACTCCAGAGAAGAGATATTCAAGGAAAAATCTTCCACGCAATGAAATCCTGTAGAAATTTTGGATTAGAAAATGACACAAAGAATTTTTAGAATCTGAAAGGAAAGAAAGAAGATCATAATACTCAAAGGGATAATTCTGGCAAATAGTAAAATTGGCACGTGTATTTCAGAGTGAGGAGTGGACGGAGATAATTACCAGGCATAAATCATTCCTCTTGTGAGTTCGACTGGGAGAGAAATAGTTTGGTAAATAATAAAGATGATAGGGTCTAACAAAACAAAACAAATCTAAAGAGTCCAAATGCTCTGTTTTCCCACCTTCTCTCCATTTTACACGTGCAGTGACTGAGGCCCCAAGGGCCAGCTGATGGACCCAGGGCCACACGGCTGGTTGGTGCAGGCCCCCAGCAGCACCCCAGAGTCCAGGCAGCTGCCCACATCGGGGGGAGCAGGGGGGAAGAGTGTCCTGGCCCAGAGAACACTGACGGGGCTGCGGGGCCACGAGGCCGGGAAGCCCCTGCTCCTACCATGCCTGCCCCACCCCTCGCTGCTCAGTTTCCCAGGAAGTCAGATTTGATTTCACCCAGGCATTCAGTTGCACTCCATCTGACAGACGAGGACGCTGAAGTGCAGGCAAAGGAAATGAACGACTCCACCCCATGCCCAGCAGTCATAGTCCCAGGCCACTCACTGCCCAGCTGCCCCTGGATAAGTCCACCTACCCCTTCCTCCAGCTGGGCAGGGGTGAGTATGAGAGAGCCAGTGAGGGAGGGGCCTCCTCATCCCTAAAACTCTGAGGAGTCCTGTGAGATGAGGGGCCACCCCAGACCCTGAGCACAGCAAGTCAGCGCCGGGTGTGGGAGCCAAGCGTGGCTGAGCCCTGCGGCCTGATCCAGTGCCACCAAGCACCTACTGTGTGCTGCTCCTGAGGCCTCACCTGTGTCCCTGTCCACCTGGTTTTCATCCTGGGCAGGTAAGGAGTCCCCTGGACTTCTCCCTGCTGAGGCCACCTGGGGCTTGTGGGGCCGGACTGTGGGGAGCCTACGGTCACAGCCTCCATCAGCCCCTTCTGGTTGTCACATGTCTACATGGCACAAGGAACAGCCTCTGCTGCCAACTGCGGTCAAGGTGACAGCCTCTGACTCCCATACCCAGGGCCATGACTCCACCTGCCCACACGCTGCTCTGCCGGGCTGGCCTCCCTGTCAGAGCCTCTGACCCTCTGGCCAGCAGTCAGTCCCAGGTTCACCCCCAGCAGCAGAGACTGGACTGTCCACTTTGTGTCTCTGTGCTCCACTGTCCCTGTCACATCTTCCTGGGGGCACCTGTCCCCTTGACTGCCTCAGTGTCCTAGGCCCTGGCAGGAAGTTAGGTGCAGAAGGTGGGGAAGGACCCCCGAACCCCACCGAGCCCTTGGCCAGAAAAGTGGTAACTCCGTGCCCATTTCCCTAGCAGGAAGAATGAGGCTGGGGGAGGGACACATCCAGTCTCCCAGGGCAGGCTGCACGGCCGGGACAGCACAGGCCCTCGAAACCCTGTGTCAGAATCTGGAGAACACTGCAGGGGAGGGAGGGACAGTGCAGTGAGCGGACACGCGACCGGCCCTGCGAGGACAGGCTGTAAGGGGCCCCTGGGAGCAGAAGCAGCTCCCCGAGGGGAAATGAGAGCTCACGCCCACACTGTTCCCAGCAGTGGGGCTCCGAGCAGCCAGGAAGCAGAGACAGCCCAGACGCCCATAGACGCACGGATGGACAAAACAACGTGACTCATCCTCACAACAGAACATTGTTCAGTCTTAAACCGGAAGTGCTGAAGCGTGCTACCACATGGGTGAGCCTCAGAAACGTGCTGAGGGGAAGACGCCAGACACAAAGGCCACTTGTCTGATTTCAGCAGAGGACGTGTCCAGACCAGGCAGACTGGGGGTGGCGGGGGCTAGCCTGGCCCGGGTACTGTCCCAGTTTCCCAAGGAGCTTTGGGAAAGGAGCACTGGCTCTGGAGTCCACCAGGCCAGTGGGTGACCCAGGTGACTCCAGAGCCCTCCACCCTCGGTTTCCTCTGCTGCAGAACTGGGATTCTCCAAGCTCCCAGCTGTGGTCAGGGCTAAGCAAGGACCCGAGGAAGGTGCAGGGGCCTCACCCAGGCACCTGTCGATGCTCCAGAACTGAGGGCTCTTGGGATCATCCCACATCGCGGGAGCTCTGGGATAGACATCAGGTTTGGCAGTTAAGACCAGAGACGACAGCCTTGGTTCACAGAGTCAGGCCTGACGACTGGTGCTGGCCCAGCCAATGCCCACCAACCCCCGCAAGCCCTATTCTACCCCTTCCATCCCAGCATACCCCACAGCCCTGAGACCAAATGCAGTTTTACTGTTTACGAAGCAGTTTGCACTGACAACAGCTGGATAGAAACAGACAACCTATGGGGCAGAAATGACAGGCAGCTGGGTTAGAAGGTGCCCCCATGCGATGAGTCTACTGATAAGAGCCGGGAGAGGTAGGGGTGGCGCACAGCTATGTCCTGGTGCCACAGGGCAGAGTGGGGTGGGTGCCCTCAACGTGGTAACCCCTAACTGGAAAACTCTGTAAGCAGCACCCAGAACGGCTGGCAGTCACAGACTAGGTGATTGAAGCTGCTGCTTTAAAAAAGAAAGTGAAAGGCCAGGCACAGTAGCTGACACTTGTAATTCTAGCACACTGGGAGGCCAAGGCAGTGGACAGCCTGAGCTCACAGGTTCAAGACCACCCTGAGCAAAAGCGAGACTCTGTCTCTAAAACTAGCCGGGTGCTGTGGTGGGTACCTGTAGTCCCAGCTACTTGGCAAGCCGAGACAAGAGAATTGCTTGAGCCCAAGAGTTTGAGGTTGCTGTGAGCTATGGCACCAAGACACTCTACCGAGGGTGACAAAATGAGACTCTGTCTCAAAAAAAAAAAAAGAAAGTAGAATTCTCTTGGCTATTCACATTCTCATCAATGCAATGATTACAACCATAAGGACCAGCGACACCATCAGGCTCTGCAGCCCTGACCCGGCGACCCCTCAACAGGAGTGTGACCCACGCATGGCCTGACCCCATTTTACAGACACTGAGGCAGCAGATGTGGGCCCCCAACACCACCTGAAACTGGACAATTGAGCCACAAATACAAGAGGTCTGACTTCCAAGACACTCACGATAAGCATTGCAAGGCCCTTTGAAGAAAGCCCTAAGTCTGCTGGAGCCGACCCCCAGGCCCCACAGTGTGATAGGGCCAAGGCAGCTCATGCCAGGGCCCCTGGAGACCACTCCTCTGCCACTGTGCCCCTACCCTGCTGTCTTCTACCCTCATCAGGGTCCAGGAGGCAGCCAAAGCCCAGAGCCCCTTTGGTTTTCCAGAAAGTCCCTTAGAGACCCTAGAGGCTACGCCCAGAGCCCAACAAACCCAAGTCCAGCACTGCTGAGCAAGTGTATGAGATGAAGGAGAGAGGAAAACTTCATTCCTCTCTTTTTTTTTTGAGACAGAATCTCTGTTGCCCTTGATAGAGTACCATGGCGTCACAGCTCACAGCAACCTCAAACTCTTAGGCTTAAGTGATTTTCTTGCCTCAGCCTCCCAAGTAGCTGGGACTACAGGAGCCTGCTATCATGCCCAGCTATTTTTGTTGTTGTAGTAGTTGTAGTTGTCACTGTTGTTTAGCAGGTTGGGGCCGGGTTTGAGCCCTCCAGGCCCGGTGTATGTCGCAGGTGTCCTAACCACTGAGCTACGAGCAGGGAGCCTTCATTCCTTTCTCATACCCACAGGGGACATATCATTTGTCATTCCAGGGTATAGGCACAGTTAGTGGTCTCTCTCCACCTGCTATCTGGCCGGGGCATCAAGACTGGTGGGTCAGTTGAGGAGCCCAGAGGGACACCCGGGCCTGTTGCCACAGGTAGTTCACATGTCACTAACACTGACATGGAGATGGGTCCAGAGACACCTGGTGACCCTGTCAGGGGTAAATTGTCCCTGGGGAGAAGTGAGAAAGTGTAGCTTAGCCTCGAGGTTCTAAGACCTAACTTTGGATCCGTTCCCTGATGCACCAGGCCACACTAGGACATGATGAGCAAGGACAGGCCTGTAAGCAGCAGGGCGGGGAGACGCAGCGGGCAACTGGGAGCTGTCCACACGGGGTCAGAAGGCCATCCCTGGACTGCAAGAAGTCACTGTGGCCTGGGACTGGCTGATGGACGCCTGCCCCTGAGGTTGGTTCTGACAGCCCAGACCCGCTCTGCTCTGGGGACATCTAGGGTACCCCATGGGCCCTCTATAATGCCTTGCCCAGGGAGCAGACAGCAGGTGGCGGGCTCTGGGTGACAAGCAAGGGGCATCAGCTGACTCCTGCATCACCTGCTGAAGCACAAGTGGCTTAAAATGACACAAATGTACACTCTCACAGTTCTGAAAGCCAGAAATCAAGAATCGAGTTGTGAGCTGGGCTGGGCTCCCTCTAGAGACTTCAGGGGAAAGTCCTTCTTGCCTCTTCCAGCTCCTCCACCAGGCATTGCTCAGCATGGGGGCCTGTCACCCAAATTTCTGCTTTGTAGGCACATGGTCTTCTCCCCTCTGTCTCTGTGCCACAGGTGTCCCATTTCGTCTTCCTGTGAGCCCTTGGATTTAAGATTCACCCATATAATCCAGAATGATCTCACACCAAGACCTTTAGTTACAAATTCCACGTCAGGACAACTCACTGAATCTCTGGCCCTTCCCCAGCCATGACATTCTCAGCCTCAACCTACAACGTTGGACTGTGGCCTCCTGAGGGCTGGGAGGCTCTGACCTGGCTCTAATCCATATAGCTGTCATCTCATGCCACCCCCAGGTGCACCCAGATGAGGCCGGTTGGCGAACATGCTCTGAACATAAGACCTTGGGTGGCTTTGCCAGGACCCCTGCCCAGGCCAAGCCAGACCCACGGCCGCGGCCCCCAGAGCCCAGACAGGCCAACCACTGTTTCTACCTGATGCTTCCATGCTGGCAGATGCTGGGTCCTGCCTCTCCCCAAGCTCTTCGACCAGCACATGGCTGGCAGGATGGACAGACTGTGGCTGGTGTCCACCCACAGTGCTGCCTCCTCTGGGAAGGCTGTTCCTTCCTGCAGGAAGGCCCCTTAGCGTGTAGGACCCTTTGAGGGGCCAGAGCTCACTCGGGGGTGGGGATGGGTGAGAGGGACACTCATGAGAGAGTGGAAAGGGGTCCCATCAGTAGGGTCCTATATAGGATTTGGGGGCCCCTTGAGAGCAGAGGCGGGCCTGAGGCATGGTGGCCAGAGGGCCCCTGTGGTGGGTATGGCTGCTGTGCCTTGAGTGCCTGTGGGCCCCAGGAGGCTGGGGGGGAACAGTGCCAGTCACCAGGTTTCTCTGGGGAGGGCGGTGGTCCAGGGGGACATCCAGGGAGAGGACTTGGCCTCTGTAAAGCCTATTCTGGAGCAGGGTTGGGCACAGTGCAGACAGCAGGGATGAGGGGGCCTTGTGGTGGCTGACACCTGCCATTCCCTGCAGGCAGCTGCCCTCATGCCCCTTCCCCCATGTGCCCAGCTGGTGTTGTTGAGGGGCTGTTATTTCCCAGCCAGCTCAACTGTGGGCCTCAGCAGGCACTGCTGTGCCACAGCCACCCAGACCCCCGATGCTAGTATGCAGACTGTGCCTCATCAGTCCTGGGTGGGCTCAGGATCGCTCTGCCCACCTCTGCCCAAGAGACCCTGTCCACCCTACATCCCAGCTTCAGTTTTCCCAAGGACAAAACCAGGAGCTGCTTGACAAGCTTACCTCCTCCTCTACCATCTAGCTCCAGAGAGAAGCAGCCTGGGCATGGGCCACCGGCTATGTGACTTGCCTGGTCCCATGGGGCCAGGGTGGTGGTCCAGGCCTTTTTAGGGCTGAGGCCTGAGGGCTCAATTTGGGATGGATGCTCCAGTGTCTAGGCCTGCCTGGCCTGGCCCTAAAGAGCCCAGGTGGCCACTGGCAGAGGCTCTGGGAGGAAAGGCACCGGGCTCAGCCCCCGGCATGGACCCTGTCTTACACCCTGTGCCCCTAAGGGGCCTAGCATTGGGCTGGACACAGCTCCAGCCTCTACTGGTCAATGTGGCTTGACCCTAGAGCACCTAGACAGAGCCAGCCATAGACTGAGGTCAGCCACGGTGACACAGCCTGCTTTCAAGCCATCCCATTGTGCCAGGCCTATGGGTCAGCTGGTCAGCCATGCCACAGGCACACAGCTGTGCACTGGCCCAATTGGGATGGGAGGGAGGTGAGTGCACTATAAACCTCTCTAGGGTAGTTTGTGAACTTGAAAGGAAGGTCAAGTGCTCACGTGTCCTTTAAGCCAGTGATGGATTTCCAGAAATTTGCCCTCAGGAACATATCCCAGTATAGTCCACACCTGTGGGAAGGGTGGAGGATACACTCTGCGGTGTCATGCCTGGGAGTGGGTGAGAGCGTCTGAGAGTGCTGCCACCCAGCGTGGGCCCAGGACCTCCTGGAGGCATGGTGTCAGCACTGGGGTGTGTGAGCCGGTGTGCATGACCGTCCCATCTGGTTCTACACAATGTCACCTACTCTGAGAAAACGCCCAGCTGTCACCAGGCTGAAATACGAAATGAGAGGCACCAGAGCTTACAGGGAACAAAGAAGCCTGTGGCTGATGGTATTGGGGAGCAGCAAAAGCCCAGGTCTGGCCACCTGTGCCCCGTCTCAGGGAGCCAACACCCCTGCCCCCAGGCAGTGGCCCCCATACCCTCTGTCTTGGTTCCCACCCTCAGCCCAGTCAAGTAGCTGCCCTGGCTCCCAGGACTGACCAGTCCTGGGGCCACCTCCTAGTCTCTCTCCCATCTTGCCCCCAGCACATTCTGCTGCAGAGGCCTGTCCACTCCAGGGGACAGGGACCCCCAGGTAAGGCAGAACCCTCCCTGCATCCTCAGTGTGAAGCAGGCCACTACTGAACACTTCCAACCAGGATGTGTATACATTCTGTGCTCAATGACCAGACTGGGTTGGCTGAACCAATGAGCTCTCTCACCTTGACCTTGAGAGCTGCTCCTCGGGCAGGCCCGGGTGGGCAAGAAGAGGTGAAGCAGGGGAGACACCAGAGACTCCGGCCCCCGGGCGTCACACACTAGAGGCAGCGGAGCAGGGCAGGAAGGGGCACACCCAAGGGGGCAGCCCCTGTAGTCTCTCTCAGGTCTCTCTTGGGAGGTTGGGTGGACCCACCTGGCACACACCAAGATCACAAGGGGTGTCTGGGGTGGGACTTTCTTTCCTTTTTTTATTTTTTATTAAATCATAACTTTGTACATTGATGCAGTTATGGGGTTAAGGTACTGTTTTGATATACAATGTGTGAAATGCTTACATTCAACTAAGTAACACATCCATCACAATTACACTCATTTCTTAATAGTTTTGAAATGTACCATGGCATCATGCACATTAGTGAGGTTCCCCCCAAATACCGTCCCTCCTCCCACATCCCCCCTCCCCTCTGCTCTCTCTCCTCTTCCCTTCTACTTTCTGGATTATGGTTATGTTTTGCCATTCATATGAGTGTGTAGGTGATTATATATTGATTTCATAGTAGCATTGAGTACATTGGATACCTTTTTTTCCATTCTTGAGGTACTTTACTGAGAAGAATATGTTCCAGCTCCATCCAGGTAAACAAAAAAGATGTGAAGTCTCCATCTATTTTTATGGCTACATAGTATTCCATGGTGTACATATACCACAATTTGTTAATCCATTCATGGGTCAATGGGCACTTGGGCTGTTTCCATGTCTTGGCTATTATGAATTGGGCTGCAATAAACATTCTGGTATAAATGTCTTTGTTATAAAATAATTTTTG
>CAUYRH010102416.1:0-39533 GCA_963574655.1 Perodicticus potto | reverse complement strand
ATTTATTTATTTATTTATTTATTTATTTGAGACAGAGCCTCAAGCTGTCACCCTGGATAGAGTGCTGTGGCATCACAGCTCACAGCAACCTCCAATTCCTGGGCTCAAGCGAGTCTCCTGCCTCCGCCTCCCAAGTAGCTGGGCCTACAGCATCCACCACAACGCCCGGCCAGTTTTTTGGTTGCAGCCGTCATTGTTGTTTGGCGGGCCCGGGCTGGATTCGAACCCCCCAGCTCAGGTGTACTTGACTGGCGCCTTAGCGGGTTGAGCCACAGGCGCCAAGCCAACACATTTATTTTTTACCATGATTCTGTGAGTTACATTATCCAACAGCTTTATTAAGCAGCTTACTCAAAATCACTCAGGTCTGTTGAAACTGAGACAAATTTTAGTGTTTTTTTGTGTTTTTTTTTTTTTTTGGTGAGGCAGAGTCTTAGTATGTTGCCCTTGGTAAAGTGCGGTGGCATCACAACTCACAGCAACCTCCAACTCTTGGTCTCAAGTCATTCTCTTGCCTCAGCCTCCCAAGTAGCTAGTACAACAGGTACCCGCCAAACACCTGGCTATTCTTTTTCTTGCAGATGTCATTGTTGTTTAGCTGGCCCGGGCTGGGTTTGAGCCCACCAACCTTGGTGCATGTGGCTGGCACTGTAACCACTGTGCTACGGGTGCTGCGCCTTTTGTTTTTTTTGGGTTTTTTTGGTTTTTTTTGGAGACACAGTTTCAAGCTGAGGTGGCGTCACAGTTCACAGCAACCTCAAGCTCTTGGGCTTAAGCAATCCTCTTGCCTCAGCCTCCCAAGCACCTGGGACTGCAGGTGCCCACCAGAACGCCCGGCTATTTTTTTTTTTTGGTTATAGTTGTCGTTGTTTGGCAGGCCTGGGCTGGATTTGAAGTCACCAGCTCTGGCGTATGTGGCTGGCGTCCTTAGCCGCTTGAGCTACAGGTGCCAAGCCAGACTCAGATTTTCTGATCTAATTGTCTAGCATATTTTCTACTCTGCAGGGAGTGCCTAATCCTTTGTCATGTTAAACAAAGGGGACATACATAAACATAAGATTAAGTAATGAACCTCTTAAAAGAATTGATTATTACTATTTTGGGGGGAGTGTTGGGAGGCAGCATTAGCTTCTAAGTTGTGAGAGAAGACCACTCCAATTTTGTCAAGCTCTCCTCCCCTTACAGAATTTAAACAGAGTCTTGAGAACTAGCTAAAGGACTTTGTGAGACTCCAAGTTGTCACACATTGGTGTCCTTAACTTGAAAATCATCTCGGTGTCGGTAGCTCAGCAGTTGCAACACTGGCCATATACACGGCAGCTGGAGGGTTCAGTCTCAGCCTGGTCCTGCCAAACAACAACAGCTACAACAACAAAAATAGCCAGTTACTGTGGCGGGCACCTGTAGTCCCAGCTACTTGGGATGCTGAGGCAAGAGAATCACTTAAGCTCAAGAGTTTGAGGTTGCTGTGAGCTGTGACACCACAGCACTCTACTGAGGGTGACATAGTGAGACTCTGTCTCAAAAATCTCAAAAAAAAAAAGAAAAAGGAACTTGAAAATCATCCATTGTGTGACACCCTTACAACCCTTATTATTAAAAAGTGCTGTTTAGGCTCAGCACCTGTGGCTCAACGGGCTGAGGCGCCAGCCACATACACCTGACCTGGCAGGTTTGGGCCCGCCAAACAACAATGATGGCTGCAACCAAAAAACGGCCGGGCGTTGTGGCGGGTGCCTGTAGTCCGAGCTACTTGGGAGGCGGAGGCAGGAGACTCGCTTGAACCCAGAGGAATTGGAGGTTGCTGTGAGCTGTGATGCCACATCACTCTATCCAGGGTGACAGCTTGAGGCTCTGTCTCAAAAAAAAAAAAGTGCTGTTTATAACAGTTGACCCTGTGTACAAATAGCTTGTAATTACAGAGTTATGACTTCTTTAGCAACCAATTCCTATAGAAAAAATGCTTTTGGCGGATGGTGCATAATAGTTCACACCTCTTTATGTTGAAGACGTGTATTTGGCTGGGCGCCTGTGGCTCAAGCGGCTAAGGTGCCAGCCACGTACACCTGAGCTGGTGGGTTTGAATTCAGCCCGGGCCCGCCAAACAACAATGACGGCTGCAACCAAAAAATGGCTGGGTGTTGTGGCGGGTGCCTGTAGGCCCAGCTACTTGGGAGGCGGAGGCAGAAGACTCGCGTAAGCCCAGAAGTTGGAAGTTGCTGTGAGCTGTGATGCCACGGCTCTCTACCTAGGGTGACAGCTTGAGGCTCTGTCTCAAAAAAAAAAAAAAAAAAGAAGTGTATTTGTTTTCTTTTTACATATTAAATGAAGAATGAAAATAAATTATAACTTGATTTTATAATGCTTTCTCTTTTTTGTACAAATGAAGATTGCCCTTTAGTTTCCCCAACCTTGTGCCTATGATCTTTGTCTTCCAGCAGAATATGACTTACAAATCTTTTACATTATTTAGCAAAAGCCTGTGCCTCTTGTGCCCCCTAGTCAGAAGACTGAGGTGGGAGACAGGGTTGTTTGAGCACAAGGGTTGAAGTCCAGCTTGAGCAATATAGTGAGACTCCATCTCTTAAAAAAATAAATGAAAAAGAATGTATAGAAATGTATTCCCTGGCTTTTCTTTATAAAGAGGTTGGACTTTTATATGAAGCATTTGGAGATGGAAAGTGTAATTTCTAAAACTTATATTCATAATTGACATTTAGTATGGAATTCCTTTATACTGAATGGAAATTCAGTTTCATAAAAGTGCTCCTATAACATTTTACCTTTATTAGTCTCCCAAAAACAATTTTTTTTTTTTTTTTTTTGAGACAGAGTCTCACTTTGTCATCCTTGGTAGTGTGCCAGGACAAGCTGACAGTAGCCTCAAACTCTTGGGCTCAGAGGATTCTCTTGTCTCAGCCTCCCGAGTATGGTTCCGAACTCCTGAGCTCAAGCAATCCACCCACTTCAACCTCCCAGAGCACTAGGATTACAGGTGTGAGCCACCATGCCCAGCTTCCATAACCAATTCTTAATCTAATAATAATTGATCGGAGGAGGTAAAATGAAGAGCAAAATTAGGATAATTAGTTTTTGGCTAATTATTTTTATAAGAAACATGAATATTTCTTATAGCTTAGGCAGTAACTATACTTCAAAGGCTTGGATTATTTTCCTACTCATTAGAATACGCTTTACCTCCTTTTGACACACTTGGTTTCTCCCTGTTCTATTCACTATGCAGACAGCAGACAGCATCCTCTTTCAGATGAGTTATCATTTTCATCTCCAATACGTTATTTCTGATAGGTACATATCTTATGTCTTCCTTGAGGAAAGATGAAGATATTGAAGTGCTTTTAAAAATTTTTTCCAGTAGGACACAACAATGAAAAGCAAGTAGACAACCTTCAGAATGGGAAAAGATATTTTTACAAATCTGACAAAAGTTTGATAACTAGGATCTATAGACAACTCATATTAATTACAAAAAGAGAGCAAACAATCCCATCTATCACTGGGCAAGAGACGTGAACAGAACCTTCTCTGAGGAAGACAGATAAGTGGATAACAAACATGAAGAAAGGCTCATTGTCCTTAATCATCAGAGAAATGCAAATCAAAATCACCTTGAGATATCACTGAACTCCAGTAAGATTTGCCTGTATCACAAAGTCCCAAAGCTGCAGATGCTAGCGTGAATGTGGAAAGATGGGACCACTTTTTCACTGTTGGTGGGACTGCAAACTAATACAGCCTTTTTGGAAGGAAATATGGAGAATCCTCAAGATCTCAAATTAGATCTCCCATTTGACCCCGCAATCCCACTACTAGGTCTCTACCCAGCAGAAGAAAATCCTTTCATCTTAAGGACATTAGCACTAGAGTGTTTATCGCAGCTCAATTTACAATCGCCAAAACATGGAAACAACCTTAATGCCTTAATGCCCACCAACCCAGGAATGGATTAACAAGCTGTGATTGAGATTTTATACACACAGACACACACAAACACACCATGGAATACTGTTCAGCCATAAAAGACTTTACATCTTTTGTATTAACCTGGATGGAGGTGAAGCACGTTCTTAGTAAAGTATCACAAGAATGAAGAAGCAAATATCCAGTGTACTCAATACTAATATGAAGCCAATACTAGTAATTCACGCCCACGGAGGAAAACTCATTTCAATTCAAGTTGGGGGAGAGGGAAAAGGGGGAGGGTTGGGGTACTCCTACTTAATGGGCATAATGTAGGGGATTATGGCACACCTTTTGGTGCAGGACACAACTAAGAGAGGGACTCTACCTAACAAATTCAAGCCTTGTGACCTGGTTGTGTGTACCTTCACATTAACCTGAAATAAAAACAAAAAAATTTATTCCTTAGTAATTTGGATAGTATTGATATATAGTATATGATAGTATTGATTTATAGACAGCATGAGATATAATTAGCTTGAAATTAAGATCTTCAGACATGATAGTGTATACTGTCTTACTGTATCTGGCCAAAATTCAGAAATGACTACTGCTAATTATATTGTCAACATTTTATAGATAGGAAAAATGAAGGCTTGGGGAAATGTTTGTGAAACGTCTCACTATCAGTTAAATCATGTTATTTTATACCATATAGGAAGTCTTAGATTTACTTAAATCTAAATACTTAAAAAAAAAATTGTGGTTTTTGTTTGTTTGTTTGTTTTTGTAGAGACAGTCTCACTTTATCACCCTCGGTAGAGTGCCGTGGCGTCACACAGCTCACAGCAACCTCCAACTCCTGGGCTTAGGCGATTTTATGACCTCAGCCTCCCTAGTAGCTGGGACTACAGGTGCCCGCCACAATGCCCGGCTATTTTCCTGTTTTGCAGTTCGGCCGAGGCTGGGTTTGAACCCGCCACCTTTGGTATATGGGGCCGGTGCCCTACTCGATGAGCCACAGACGCCGCCCAAAATTACTGTTTTTTATAACACAGTTACCTAGGGCAGTGACTTTCAGATGTTTCTGAAATATCCTTGGAGGTATCTCATGTACTAAGGATTTGGGAGCAGGCCAACTTCTCCTATTTCAACTTGAATTGTATGTATTATATAGGGATTTTCTGTGAAATTTCTTTTAAAAGAAGTTAAATTCTGCTCAAAAATGAGGGCATATTTTATTTAAAATAACTGATTTTTGAAAAATACTTAGTAACAGGTAGGGTCTTTTGATGTGGTCAAGTTATTATCAAAGTAAAAGTTTATTTGCCTTTTTGAATTGATTTGGATGGGAGTACTTGTTGTCTCTCTTTTTTTTTGGTTGAGACAGTCTAACTCTGTCACTCTAAATTAGCACTTTTCAACTTGTGGGTCTCGACCCCTTTGAGGGTTGAACGACCCTTTCACGGGGGTCACCTAAATACATCCTGCATATCAGATATTTACATTATGATTCATAACAGTAACAAAATTACAGTTATGAAGTAGCCACAAAAATTTTATGATTGGGGTCACCACAACATGAGGAACCGTATTAAAGGGTCGCAGCATTAGGAAGGTTGAGAACCACTGCTCTAAGTAGAGTGCTATGATATAACTCGTAGCAATGTCCAACTCTTGAGCTCAAGTGATCCTTTCGTGTTGGCCTCCCAAGTAGCTTGGACTACAGGCATGAACCACTATAGCCTACTAGTTTTTCTGGGTTTTTTTGGTAGAGACAGGGTCTCGCTTTTGCTCAGTCTAGTCTCGAACTTCCAAGCTCAGGTGATCCACCTGCCTCCGCCTCCTAGAGTGCTAGGATTGCTGGAGTGAGCCACTGCACCCAGCCAGTTGTCAGCAATTCTGACTGCGTTTTATGGTGCTCCAGTAGGTTCTGGGTTTTACCCAAAGTGCAGTTTTTACCAACTCAAACTCGGTTGTTACTTCTCTGACTTCAGATCTAAAATCAGTTATTTATGGCTACAAACTTGAACTTGAAGACAGCTAAAGCTTTTTTTTTTTTTTTTTAATTGAGACAGTCTCATTTGTCATCCTCTGTAGAGAACTGTGACATCATAACTCACAGCAACCTCAAACTCTTGGGCTCAAGTGGTTCTCTTGCTTCAGCCTCCCTAATAGCTGGGAATATAGGTACCCACGACAAGGCTCAGCTATTTTTTTTTTTTTTTTTTTTTTTTGAGACAGAGCCTCAAGCTGTCACCCTGGATAGAGTGCTATGGCATTACAGCTCACAGCAACCTCCCAATTCCTGGGCTCAAGTGAGTCTCCCACCTCCGCCTCCCAAGTAGCTGGGACTATGGGCACCTGCCACAACGCCTGGCCATTTTTTGGTTGCATCCGTCGTTGTTTGGCGGACCCGGGCTGGATTCGAACCCACCAGCTCAGGTGTATGTGGCTGGCGCCTTAGTCCGTTAAGCCACAGGCGCCGAGCCGACTCAGCTAATTTTTTATGTGTTTGTTTAGCAGGCTGGGTTCAAACCCAACAGCCCCGGTGCATGTGGCCAGGGCCCTAACCACTGACCTATGGGCACCCAGCTACTAAAGTCTTTTTGTTAGTACGTAAGTAAAAGAGCCGTGAAAATACGGAGAAGCAGAATAAGTGTTAAGAAGTAGACCTGCACTAAATTTTCTCAACAAACCATTAGAATGAAAATTTCATAAGGGTAGGGACATTTTATTTAGTGCTATATCCCTACCATCTAGAAGAATGCCCATTCATTGTATTGTATTCAGTCCACTCAAAAGTAGAATGCTACATAAATATATCTGTTTTATAAACCAAGTATGAGTTTCAAAAATTAATAGTTGTTAATGGCAAATTACCTTTAAACAGATAAGGAGTCCTAAGTATTTTGGTTTTGACAATTAATATATCAAAATATGATAATTAGGCTTGGTGCCCATAGCTCAGTGGTTAGGGCACCAGCCACATACACAGAGGCAGGCAGGTTCAAGCCCAGGCCTGCTAAACAACAATGACAACTGCAACAACAACAAAAAGAGTTGGGCGTTGTGGCGGGCACCTGTAGTCTCAGCTACTTGGGAGGCTGAGGCAAGATAATCGCTTAAGCCCAAGAGTTAGAGGTTGCTGTGAGCTGTGACATTTAGGCCTTACAAGGTCAGAAGAGATTAAACCCAAAGTAAAGCAGAAAAAAAATAATAAACGTAAATCAATGAAACAAAAAGCAAACAAGGTAAAAGAATACAATCACAAGATTCAAACACTATAGACTGGCTATAGGGGTTCATGCTTGAAGATCTTAGCACTCTGGGAGGCTGAAGCAGTATGAATGCTTGAGCCTAGGAGTTTAAGACTGCAGTGAGCTATGATTGTACCTTTGCACTCCAACCTGGGTGAGATTGAGAACCCCCATCTCAAAAAAAGGAAAAACACTGTGAACAGCTTTATGCCAATAAATGTAACAACTTAATAGATTTTTGTAAGATTTAGTAAGACTCTCAAAAAACAAAATATGGTAGTTATTGTAAATGTGAAAAAATAGTCCGTAGATTCATTATTTAAGTAACCTCTTTCCTATAGTTGTTAAATTTGTAAATGGTTTATTTTGGGGCTTAGTATTATTTAACAGGTGTTAGCTTAGATTATTGGCTAATTATTTTCTAGAGCTTCTCAGTTGGCAGAATAAGCCTGGTTTTATCAGTTTGGGCTTTGAAGTACCTGGTCCTTACTTGGAACAGATTTATTTTTATTTTTCTTAGTCTTTTACAAAAAATACACATTCCTTTAACCATCATTTCTAGAGACTGCCTGAACCAGATATGCATTTGGTATGCAGGAAGTTAGAGGCACTTTGAAAACTTCTGAGTGAATGGCTTGGCACTTCTAGGGCGCCAGCCACATAACACCAGAGCTGGCGGGTTGGAATCCAGCCTGGGCCTGCCAAACAACAATGACAACCAAAAAATAGCCGGGCGTTGGGGTGGGTGCTTGTAGTCCCAGCTATTTGGGAGACTGAGGAAAGAATCGCTTAAGCCCAAGAGTTTGAGGTTGCTGTGAGCTGTGATGCCACAGTACTCTACTGAGGGCAACATAGTGAGACTCTGTCTCAAAAAAAAAAAAAAAAAAAGTTCCCAGTGAATAATCAAAATTTTGCTATTAAACCTTAAAAGCCAAGTCTTGAATAGGTGCAGGGGCATTCAACCTTTTTTTCTTTTCCTGGTGCACATTGGAAGAAGAGCTGGCTTGGGCCACACATTAAAAACACAAACAGGGCGGTGCCTGTGGTTCAAAGGAGTAGGGCTCCAGCCCCATATGCCGGAGGTGGTGGTTGGCGGGTGGCAGGTTCAAACCCAGCCCCGGCCAAAAACTGCCACAATAAAAAAAAAAAAAAAAAATCCAAGTATAGTTTTCTCAGTATCCAACACCACAGAAAAGCAAAATAGACCTCAAATAATCTGCACGTGGCCCACAGACTGTAGGTTGGGTACGCCTGAGCAAATAGGCAAGTGAATACTTTGAATTATTTAACTTGGAATACTTAGGCCCTCTGGAAGTTAAGTAATCTCCCTCCACCCCCTTTTTTTGGCGAGACTTTCACTCTCTTATCCCTAAGTGGAGTATTGTGGCATCATCATAGCTCACAGCAACCCCAAACTCTTAGGCTTGAGCAGTACTCTGCTTTAGCTTCCTGAATAGGTGGGACTACAGGTGTGCACTACTACACCTGGCTGGTTTTTCTGTTTTTAGTAGAAACAGGATTGCTCTTGCTTAGGCTAGTCTCAAACTCCTAAGCTCAAGCAATCCTCGCGCCTTCTCCTGCAGAGTGCTAGGATTATAGGCATGACTCACAATACCTGGCCACGTGACTCTTTGCGACTCTTCTGAGTAATTTTTTTTTTTTTTTAAGAGTCAGGATCTTGCTGTATTGGCCTGGCTGGCCTTGAACACCTGGGCTCAAGCATTCCTCCCCCCCAGCCTAGATAGCTGGAACTACATGCGTGTGCCACCATGCCTAGCTCTGTTTTGAATAATCTTGTAATCTTTGTTTTATGTACTTAATAATACACTTAAGGCTTGTGGAAGTCATTTTATTTTTTCTTAAGGTGACCAAGAGGTGATGTGTTTTAAAATCTTGTTCTGGTTTTTAGTCTTAGTCTCTAGGTGAGGTTTGTCTTTTTTTGTCTATTGCATTAATGGTTAAGTACAAATATGGATCATTATAGGTATGATGGACTGCAGTGTTTGACGTCCAGTCTTACAAGTCAAATGCAGATTAATTATACCTTTTTATGGAGTCTGAGGGAGAAATCTTTTCAACTTTTGTAATGAAAAATTTCAAATATAAACAACCCCAAATCAACCAGCCTCAGTAACTAGTTTTCTCATGGCCTGCCTTGTTTTATTTATAGTAACTTATGTTCTTCTCCTATGTTCTTTTAAAAGAAAATCTTAAGTTTGTATCTGACTCTTGAAATGATATAGATAGAATGTAGCAGAGACCAATTACTCCTAAACAAAGCAGGAGGTCTGCAAGTCATTATTGAAGCAGATTATTTTTCAGAGTCCTTATACATTATTAATATATTTCATTGTCACAGTTTGTTTTTTTTCTCAAGTGAGTCTTGAATGCTTATTAATAACCTAAGAACCAGGAAGCATTCTCTTATTATTTCTTGAGCTCTCCAGAAATTTTTTAAGAAATACATACAGTTTCATAAGCTGTCTTTTAGCAAGCCTGAGTAAACTAGTGTGTTCTCTGAGGCTATCCATTGGAAAAGGGAGTATGGCATTATAAATTTATCATTTGAAGGATGTAGGTCATTAAACAGACTAGATACATGGTACTGAAAACTTCAAATATAAGTGTGTGTATATACATATTTTGAGATAGAGTCTCACTTTGTTGCCCTTGGTAGAGTGTCATGGGTCATAGCTCACAGCAACCTCAAACTCTTGGGCTCAAGTGATCTTCTTGCCTCAGCCTCCCAAGTAGCTGGGACTACAGGTACCTGCCACACCAGCTATTTTTAGAGATGGGGTGTCACTCTTGCTCAGGCTGGTATTAAACTCTTGAGCTCAGGTGATCCACCCGCCTCAGCCTCCCAGAGTGCTAGGATTACAGGTGTTAGCCACTGCGTCTGGCCCCAAAGTATTTTTATTATATAGGTGATTAACCATAAACATCAGGCAGAATTACAGATTATTATGAATAGAATATTTCTATATCTGTAAATACATCTTCAAAGGTGATAAATTCTACCTTGATATGCAATGGCAAGATCAAATGACTTAGTAAAATACTTTCTAGTCTGATGCTTCTTACTCATTAAGGGAACTTTTATAAGCATTTAGTCGGTGACGATGGCCTATCTAGAATTAAGCATTTTGAAAATCTATTATCTCATATGCTCTTTTTGGTGATCTATAGGATCAAAAATTCAGCTGTATGAACTGATTTAATCAGATGATGTAATTGGTAAAATTTCTAAGTGTAGTAGGTTTTTATGTTTTTTCTCTAAATATTTTATTATAATAGTGTTTAGTGCCATGAAATTTAAATAATTCTAGCATTAAGCAGAGAAAGAAATAGAAAAGGATGCTCAAAAAGTGTCAGATTAAAGAGGGCTGAATAGAGAAAGTAAAGAGAATTCATAGCGCATTTTTTTTAGCATGTTATTTCTGAAGTCATACCATCTACAAATAAAAACCAATGTGATTGTAAAACTATTTTGAAAAACTTATTTTAAATTTACATGTTAACACATTTCCCTTCAATAAGTGATTTAATTTTTCGTCTCTGAGAGTGTGCTGATGGCTGAGATCAGCATTCATTCATTCACTTGATAAATACTTGAGTACATACTATGTGCTGTGTGTTGTGCTAGGTGAGTTCATGCTTTCGTGGTGAGTAGCTTACATTGTAATGCAAGAGGCACACAACCAAGTATGAAAAGAAATAATATGATTTCAGGTAGTGATAAGTGCTATGATAAAAAAGCATGGTTGAGTATTTTCAGAGTGGAAGGGGCCAAGAGCTCCTCTGGCGGGGTTGTTAGAGAAAACCTTTTTGAAGAAGTGGCATTTAAAAGGATCTGAATGTTGGAGGAGGGGGCTGAGGCAAAGAGCTCCTGGCGGAGTTGTTAGAAAAAACCTTTTTGAAGAAGTGGCATTTAAAAGGATCTGAATGTTGAGAAGATGCTAGTCATTCCCAAATTTGAATCAACTTGACATGTTGTTCCTACACAAAAACTTGTGTCAGTTCCCGTTTATACCTTTAGTTAAAAATCTAAAATCCACAGCCTAGTTTACCTCTCCCTTGATTGAAGAAATCAGCATGGTCCTCTCTTTTGACCAAATTGATTTATTCATTGTTGTCTCACAACTTCCCTTCCTTAGCACATTTCTTATTTTTGCTTATCCTTTTTTTCTCTGCCTGTAATATCCTTTTTCCTCTCTACAGACTTAAATCTTGCTTGGTTACTACATATGATTGCTTTATCCTATAGCAGTTTTGTCTTTCAACCCTAACGTAGCACCTGCTATCTACATTGTTGAATAGGCACTTGTTATTTATCTTGTTTGTGTATGTTTTTTATGGGGCAAGGCCTTTTTTTTTTTCTAGTTGTTTTTTTTTTTTTTTGTAGAGATAGAGTCTCACTTTATCGCCCTTGGTAGTCACAGCTCACAGCAACCTCCAACTCTTGGGCTTAGGCGATTCTCTTGCCTCAGCCTCCTGTGTAGCCTGTACAGGTGCCTGCCACAACACCTGGCTATTTTTCTTTTTTTGAAGTTCGGCTGAGGCCGGGTTTGAACCCTCCACCTTCGGGATATGGGGCTGGCGACCTACTCGATGAGCCACAGGTGCCGCCCTTTTCTAGTTATTTTTGCATTGCTAGGGTTCTAAATGGATACAAAAGTATTGCCTGCTGTACTCTTCAAAAAAATAGTAAGGTAAAAGAAGAGCATTGTTTTTCTTTATCTGCTTAGGGAAAAATGGACTTGGAAGTGGAATATACAAGTGGGAAAGGGCAGTTAAGAATTTGGGAATTGGGCTGGCTACAGTGGCTAACATCAGTAATCTCAGCACTTTGGGGGAGGGTAAGGCAGAATCTCTACAAAAAAATAAAAGAAACAGGGACGTGTTAGGAAAGTAGGAACTGCTTTCAGTGTGCAGTATGTCCCATTTCTCTTTATGCTATGCTCATGTTCTTTTTTTTTTTTTTTTTTGAGACAGAGCCTCAAGCTGTCATCCTGGATAGAGTGCTGTGGCATCCCAGCTCACAGCAACCCCCAAATCCTGGGCTCAAGCGAGGCTCCTGCCTCTGCCTCCCAAGTCCAAAAATGGCCGCCACAACGCCCGGCCATTTTTTGGTTGCAGCTGTCATTGTTATTTGGCGGGCCCGGGGGCTGGATTCAAACCCGCCAGCTCAGGTGTATGTGGCTGGCGCCTTAGCCCGTTGAGCCACAGGCGCCGAGCCTATGCTCATGTTCTTAATATGATTTGTTAATTATGGTCTCCTAGAAAAATGCTTGAGCTGTAATTCCAAGGAAGAATATATAAAACTATCTGCTTGCAGAATTTAGTTGGATAAAGAAAGCCTGTAGTGTATATAGTCTTTTATCTGTACTTAACATGCCGAAAGCAAGACAAATCAATTCTCTCTTTTGATTTTGTCACTTCTCTTTGTGGCATTGTTTTCTCTTGCTTAAAATACATGAATTCTTAAAAAGACTCCTGATTTTTTTTCCTTTCCATACTTCATTCCTATTTAGTTAATAAAACTGTTTGAAATTTGTATTAAAGACTTGTTCACATTTTTACTCTGCTGCTACTAGCTTGTGCTCGTAAGCAAATCATTTGGCCTCTGAGTCTTGATTTCCATATCTGTAGGAGGATATAATGTAATTGATGATTTCATAGATCCTTGTCTTTTTTTCTGAAGCAGAGTTTTATTGTTGCCCTTGGTAGAGTGCCATGATGTCACAGCTCACAGCAACCTCAAACTCTTGGGCTTAAGTGATTCTCTTGCCTCAGCCTCTCCAATAGCTGGGACTACAGGTCCCTGCCACAGTGCCCGGCTATTTTTTGGTTGTAGTTGCCATTGTTGTTTTAGCAGGCCCTGGGCCTAGGGCCTCAGTGTATGTGGCTGGTGCCCTACCCACTGAGGTACGGGTGCCGCCAGATCCTTGTCTTTAAAATGACTTTTTTGGCTGGATGTAGTGGGTCATGCCTGTAATCCTAACACTCTGGGAGTACGAGGGAAGAGGAATCTTTGAGCTCAAGAGTTCTAGACCAGACTGAGCAGGAAGGATACTGTCTCTCCTAAAAATAGAAAAATTAGCTGGGTCTTGTGGCAGGCGCGTGTAGTCCCAGCTGCTAAGGAGACTGAGGCAGGAGGATCACTTGAACCCAGGAGTTTAAGGTTACTGTGAGGTAGGCTGATGCCAGGCACTCTAGCCTGAACAACAGAGGAAGTCTTTGTCTCAAAGCAAGTTTTTTTCTTTTTCAGTATGCTGATCAACTATATCACCACCACCTTTCTCCTAATTTGACTCTAATGGCTTTATACCTGGGTTGTGGTAGTAGCTTTTCTTTCTTCTTGATCACTTTCTTCTTGTCAATCCATCTTGTCAGTTAATCCAGTAGTGTTAATGCTTCTAAAGCATAGAGATTTTATCATGTCATTACTATTCAAGTAATCGAGCATTCTTCTTTGCGTACAGAGTAAATTCTGATTTTTTGGTGTAATTTTCAAAATCTTTCACAATCTAGTTACAGGCTGCAAACTGGTAGCCTGTGAGCCAAAGGCTCAGAATAAGCCTATATCTTTTTTTCCCTAACAATTATTTTTCACTGTCTTCTACTGGAAATCATCCAGTTCTAGTTGAGCTACTTGAACTCTTTATTTTCCAGATAGGAAATATTTATTCTCTTGAAGTGTTTGCTCTGGCAGTGCCCTGCTATTCTTTGTCTTTTCCTATGTAAATCATCTTCACTTTTCTTGGAAACCTCCCAATACACACAAAAACTAGAGCAATAGGTCTGTTTCATGAATTCCTTTGAAAATGGAAAGTATTAGAAATAAGTAAATTTATGAACCAAGAAAATATGCCTTATTGAACTATAGGATTGTATCATTACATAACAAAATATTGAGCATCTTTAATATGGTGTTACTAATATTGGGGCTATGGCAGTGTTCAAGAAAGGAAATGTCCTTCTGTCATTGAGCTTATATCCCATTGCAGTCCGTATGCAAAAATAAGTAGGTCAACAGCCTATCCTTAGAGTGCTTTCATAAACATCTTATTTGATCTATACAACAATCCTGAAGAATTTGAGAAAAGAGAAGTTCAGAGACAGTAATGAATTTCTAAGTCAATTAGGTAATAAAATAATGGGAACTTTCTCTGAGTGGGTCCAGTGCTTGGTATGTCTTTTTTTTTTTTTTGGAGACAGAGTCTCAAGCTGTTGCCCTGGATAGAGTGCTGTGGCATCACAGCTCACAGCAGCCTCAACCTCTTAGACTTAAGTGATTCTCTTGCCTCAGCCTCCCAAGTAGCTGGGACTACAGGTGCCCACCACAACGGCCTGCAGTTTTTTGGTTGTAGTTGTCATTGTTATTTGTTATCATCGTTTGGCAGACCCGGGCTGGATTTGAACCCACCAGCTCCAGTGTATGTGGCTGGCGCCCTAGCCACTGAGCTCCAGGTGCTGAGCCTGTTTGGTATGTCTTAATTTATCACTTAGACAATATAGTTTTCAAGTACAACAGGATATAACATAAAACATGTACTAGTATGTCTCCCTTTTCTTTTTAAAATTTTAAGAGACAGGGCATTGTTCTGTCATCCAGGCTGGAGTGCTGTGGCACGATCATAGCTCACTGTAACCTTGAGCTTCTGGGCTTAACCAGTCCTCCTGCCTCAGCCTCACTGGTAGCTGGAACTACAGGTGTCTGTCATAATATGCAGCTAATTTTTCTGAAAAGAGGCAGGACCTCACTCTTACTTAATCTGGTTTCGAGCTCCTGAGCTCGGGTAATCCTCCTGCCTCTGTCTCCCAACTCCCAAGTAGCTAGGACTACCGATGGGCACTAACATAGTCAGCTATTTGTTTTCTTTTTGTAGAGATGGGGGTCTCCCCATGTTGCCTAGGCTAGTTTTGAACTCCTGGTCTCAAGCAATCCTCCTGCCTTGGCCTCCCAAATTACTGGGATTGCAGGCATGATCTGCCACACTTGGCTGTATATTTCCCATTATACATCATCCCCCTTCTGTTGTGACCTAAACCTCGTCAATAGTATAGTGTACATATTTTACATTGACCTTTCTTTGCATTTTTACAAGTGTGTATGTATGTTAACAAATGGCATTATGTTGTTGGAATTTTTTCACTTACCTTGAAGAGATTTCCATATTAGTCATGCACATTAAATAACAGTACTTATATAACATTTTATACAGTATAGTATTCTTTATTTTGCTTATCTAGTGAGTATTATAGCACTTACTAGTGCTATATCTAGTGAGTATACTAAAAGATAGTCTTTGTTTCTGTTTTTGGTGTATGATATGGCACTGAAATCCTTATATGCACATTTTTGTATGCGTTTGCAACTGTTTCTTTAATTTTTTTTTTGAGACAGAGTCTCACTGTATCACCTTCAGTGGAGTGCTGTGGTGTCAGAGCTCACAGCAACTTCAGACTTTCGGGCTTAAGCAATCTTCTTGCCTCAGCCTCCCAAGCAGCTGGGACTACAGGCAACCCCCCACAATGTCTGACTATTGTTATTTTTAGAGATGGGGTCTCTCTCTTGATCAGGCTGGTCTGGAACTTCTGAGTTCAAGCAAGGCCATCTGCTTCGGCCTCCGAGAGTGCTAGAATTTCAGGCATGAGCCACCACACCTGGCCAGTGTCTGTTTTTTTTTTTTTTTAATATAAATTCCTTGATAGGAGGAATTATATTCTCACATTGTTTCGTAATTTGGTTCAAGATATGTATCAAAAAACTGAATAAATATAATAACATAACATACCAATGCAATGATATTTACAGTTATTTGATGCTATTGCTATTTTTTTTTTTTTTTTTTTTGAGACAGAGCCTCAAGCTATCACCCTGGATAGAGTGTTGTGGCATCACAGCTCACAGCAATCTCCAATTCCTGGGCTCAAGCGAGTCTCCTGCCTCCGCCTCCCAAGTAGCTGGGACCACAGGCTCCTGCCACAACGCCCAGCCATTTTTTGGTTGCAGCCATCATTGTTTGGCAGGCCCGGGCTGGATTCGAACCCACCAGCTCAGGTGTACAAGGCTGGCGCCTTAGCCCGTTGAGCCACAGGCGCTGCGCCGCCATGCCAATTTCTATTACTGATATATTCATTAATATATTATTTGTTTTTTGAGGCAGAGTCTCACTCCGTCGCCCTGGGTAGAATACTGAAGTATCTTAGCTCACAGCAATTTCAACTCCTGAGCTCAAATGATCCTCTAGCCTTAGCCTCTCAAGTAGCTGGGACTGTAGGCACCTGCCACAATGGCCAGCTAGTTTTTTTATTTTTTATTTTTTTGAGACAGAGCCTCAAGCTGTCACCCTGGATAGAGTGTCGTGGCATCACAGCTCACAGCAACCTCCAATTCCTGGGCTCAAGCGAGTCTCCTGCCTCTGTCTCCCAAGTAGCCGGGACTACAGGGGCCCGCCACAACGCCTGGCTATTTTTTTGGTTGCAGCCATCATTGTTGTTTGGCGGGCCAGTGCTGGATTCGAACCCGTCAGCTCAGGTGTGTACGTGGCTGGCGCCTTAGCCTGTTGAGCCACGGGCGCCGAGCCAGTTTTTCTATTTCTAGTAGAGACCCATGAGTTTTTCTTTTCTTTCCTTTTTTTTTTTTTTTTACAGTTTTTGTCTGGGGCTGGGTTTGAACCCGCCACCTCCGGCATATGGGGCTGGCGCCCTATTCCTTTGAGCCACAGGTGCTGCCTGAGTTTTTCTATTTCTATTTATTATTATTATTATTATTATTATTGTTTTTGCAGTTTTTGGCCAGGGCTGGGTTTGAATCCGCCACCCCCGGCATATGGGGCCAGCGCCCTACTCCTTTGAGCCACAGGCACCGCTCATTAACATATTATTGCAACTGAATTTAACCTTGGCAGTACACTCAAATGTCTAAATTAACCTTTTGATTTACTCTACTAATATAATTTTTTATGGCTGGGTATGGTGCCTCACAACTGTGATCCTAGCACTCTGGGAGGCCAAGGTGGGAGGATGGCTTGAGGTCAGGAGTTTGAGACCAACCTGAGCTAAGAAAGAGACTCTGTCTATACCAAAAATACAAAAAACTGGCTAGGTGTGATAATTTGTGCCTGTAGTCCTAGCTACTCAGGAGATTGAGGCAGGAGGATTGTTTGGTCCTGGGAGTTTGAGGCTGCAGTGGGCTGTGTGATGACACCATTGCACTCCAGCTCAGGTGACAGATACTGTCTCTGAAAAGAAATAGGAAAGAAAAGAATTCATGGTTGAATTCTTCCTCAGTAGCCTAGAGGAATAGTTATCAGGACTGTATTGAACTGCTCAGTTATCTGGAAACTCAACTCAACTCTGAGGAAGTTTGTTCCACCTTGGAAAGCTCTGATTATTAGGTTGGGCATTTTCTCATATTGAGGGAGTTAAAAATCTGACTCATTAGGGCAGCAGTTCTCAACCTGTGGGTCGTGACCCAGAGGAACTGTATTAAAGGGCAGCGGCAAATTGAGGAAGGTTGAGAACTACTGTATAGTCTGTTGGGGTCATAATCTATTTCTGCTTCTTTTTTTTTTTTTTTTGAGACAGCCTCAAGCTGTCACCCTGGGTAGAGTGCTGTGGCATCACAGCTCACAGCAACCTCCAACTCCTGGGCAGAAGCGATTCTCCTGCCTCTGCCTCCCAAGTAGCGGGGACTACAGGTGCCTGCCTCAACGCCTGGCTATTTTTTGGTTGCAGCCATCATCGTTTGGCGAGCTCGGGCTGGATTTGAACCCGCCAGCTCAGGTGTATGTGGCTTAGCTGCTTGTGACACAGGCGCTGAGCCTGTTTATGCTTTTTAATGAAATATTCTTCATTTTACATCTTAGTTGATTTTTTTTTCTCCATCTAATTACTTTTCTTCCCTGACTATTTTATGTAGCTTGGTTTTGAGACACTTCATCTAATTTATTCAAATCCCTTTTTAAAAATGTCATAGAATGTGTCTTTTGGAGAGCAGCAGTTGGCTTTAAAAGCAGCCTTCAGTAGAGATTTCTCACATTGCTTATACTGCATCCTCTTCAAGTTAGTTTTATACCACATAGCTTTATCTCAGTCATGCCATACTGTAATCCTTACTCTTGACTAGTTTTTTATTAATTTTTCTGATTATCTGGTCACACTTAATTGTTTGCTTGTGTTTTGAGAGAGTCTCTCTTTCCTGTGCTGGAGTGTACTGCTCTCATCATAGTTCACTGCAACCTCAAATGATTTTCCTGCCACAGAATCCTGAGTAGCTAGGAGTACAGGTGCACACCACTGTGCCTGGCTAATGTTTCTATTTTTGTAGAGATAAGGTCTCCCTCTTGTTCAGGCTGGTCTTGAGTTCCTGGCTTCACATGATCTTCCTGCGTTGGCCTCCCAAAGTGCGAGAGTTACAGATGTAATTTATAAATTTGTTTTCTTGAATATATAACTATAGGACTTATATTTATTTCTTTAAATTTTATTAATTGGCCTATGGCAGTGGCTCACACCTATGTTTCTAGCACCCTGGGGATTGCTATGTTGCTTATGCTGGTTTGGAAGTTCTGGTCTCAGCTTCTCCACACCCAATTTTTGTTTTAGGTGCTATATGCAAAGCTAAGTCTCAGACTTGTGTGCTGTTGATACTGTAGACCTGTTCCCTGTTACCAGAAACTGCTGTGGTTAACACTGGTGCGCATATATACACACACACACACACACACATATGTTTTTGTGTGTGTATATGTATATATAAAGTATAATATATATGTATTTTATATTTATTTTGTAGTTTAGTTTTTAGAGACAGAATCTCACTTTTTCACCTTTGGTAGACTGCTGTGATGTCATAGCTCACCTTCAGCTCTTGGGCTTAGGTGATTCTCTTGCCTCAGCCTCCCAAGTAGCTGGGACTATAGGCGCCCACCACAATGCCCGGCTATTTTTTGTTGTTGTTGTTGCAGTTTGGCTGGGGCCAGGTTTGAACCTGCCACCCTTGGTATATGGGACCGGTACCCTACTCACTGAGCCACAGGCACTGCCTTTTTTTTTTTTTCTTTTTGTGACAGAATCTCAAGTTATTGTCCTGGATAGAGTGCCAAGGCATCATAGCTCACAGCAACCTCAAACTCTTGGGCTCAAGTTATCCTCTTGCCCCAGTTTTTCTACTTTTAGTAGAAACGGGGTCTTGCTTTTGCTTAGGCTGGTCTCAAACTCGTGAGCTCAGGCAATCTACCCTCCTCAGGCTCCCAGAGTGCTAGCATTACAGGAGTGAGCCACCGTGCCCAGCCACAGCCTTTGAATTTCCAATTCCGTAATTTAATCTGTCAAAAGATAAGATTACAACAAATTTAATCTAAAGATAGTAAAAGGGGGAAAGATTTATATGGTAAAGATAGAATTGGCTTTTATTTGCAGTTCTAGAATTCTAATGAGCTGGGGAGAGGAGGTTGGTTTTATAGACAGAAAGGGCTGAAGAAGGAGGAAACAAAAACACAAGGCAGATTGCTTGTTTTAAAGCTACTTTCCTTATGCAGTTAAAATAAAAGAGACTTCCTTATTATGCTGACTCAGTTTGACTGGAATCTTTTTGTTGTTGTTGTTGTTGTTTGAAATGGGCCCATTTTAAAATGCAGTTTGATTATGTGGCGCTTAGCTCAAGTGACTCCACTCTGTATGATCTGGTCTACGGGGCCCAGGGAAGGAGGCCAGTCCAAAACAATGGCATCCCATAAACTTTGTTTGATAAAACCTTTAATGAGAGTGCCCAGCCGTCCTGTCTTTCTCTCTGAGGTTGTTTGGGATGGGAAACCTTTCCCACTAGGACAATCCTGTTGTGTCAGTACAGTAAAACAGTACAGTAAAAACATGTGGCAGCTTGGGCACAGCACCCAGGCTCCGATGAGAGCCCCCCGCTTCAGCCAATTCCCAGCTGCGGCCTACTAGCCACTCAACATTTCAGGCCTCAGTTTCCTTGTCAGTCAAATGTGGAGGGAGGAGGGGTAATTGTACCTAGCCCCACAGAATTGTGTGTAGAATTCAAAAAGCTAATACTTCAAAGTTTTAGGACAATGCCTGACACACAGTTGGTGTTCCATCAACGTTAGGGAGAACAAAGGAGTCTGAAGAAGGAGAGAGACACGGCAGTGTCTGATCAGGTATGAAATCGCAGATAGCCCGCTTTCTCCTAAAGACTACCGATATGCTCTGCAATAAAAAGACGTCAATAAATATACATTAAATAGAAGTTATTTATGTATTAAAGGGAGAAAGTAAATTTTATCTTAAAAAATCCGTAAGCTCTGTCAGGCGTGTAAACACAATCACATTATATAATGAATTACATTCCCCTCACCCAAAGATGCATGAGTGTACCTCACACAATGTAGGAAAAGGAACACACCTTACTCTACTTCCCGACTATATTGTCCTTCTCAAGACAGGAGGTTGAAAACCACCTCTTCCTGGATTCACTGGCCAATAAACGCCTCTGAACTGATCTTTGTCCTGTCCACTCCCATAGAAACGTGGTTACCTCGCCTCCACAGGCTTTCACTTCTGCTGAGATCCTCTTTCAGGCCAAGAGACATTTCCTGCTGGGAACATATTTCTTAATTGTAAGTACTTCGAAATTAAGAACTTCTTAAAAACCTTATCTTAGCATAGAAAAAAAGTTTTCTTTAAAAGTTAGTTGTTTTTCTTGGGTTTTCTTCCCCCTAACATGCTACATGAGCTGGAACTGATATTTTCTTATCTAATTGCTTTAAATTTAGTAAATTGAGTAGAATTCAACAATTATGCACTAAGCATTTTGCTAGATGCCATGCTTCTCAAAGAAGTGTAAGATCTCAGCTTTGAGTACTCATCACATACTGCTTTCCATTCACGTTTTGCATTATATTTACTAATGTGATCATTAATGTCACTCATTATTTCAATACATAGGCCTGTTTACTTGTGCTAGTCTAGCTGCTTTGTGCTTCACTTCCCAGGGGAGCTTAGAAAAAAAATCTTTTTCTAAATGTCTTTGTACTTTGAAAATATTTTATCCATTCAAAATATTTAGAAACGAAATGAGATGTTGTAGATTTAGCCAGTGAATTATAAGAATCCTTGAATTCTCACTATAAAAGTAAGAAAAATGGACTAGAATGCTTTAAGATTAAATTCTGGCACTTCATTGATATGTATAAAGAGAAATGTCACCCTTTACGTAGCTTATGAGATAGAGAAAATGAAAAAGTTTTAGTCGAAGTAAAAACATGAAATTTAACATCCATAAGCAGTGGGAAGGAGAGAAAATTTTTTCAGAATATATCTAGTATCTGTATTAATCAATATCCATAATATTTATTAATGCTAATATTATTAACATATTACATTAATAATAGTAGCTCTTTTTTTTTTTTTGGAGACAGAGTCTCACTTTGTTGCCCTTGGTAGAGTGCCATAGCTCACAGCAACCTCAAACTCTTGGGCTCAAGTGATTCTTATGCCTCAGCCTCCCAAGTAGCTGGGTCTATAGGCACTGGCCACAATGTCCGGCTATTTTTAGAGACAGGGGTTTTGCTCTAGCTCAGGCTGGTGTCAAACCTGTGAGGTCAGGCAATACACCCTCCTCGGCCTTCCAGAGTGCTAGGATTATAGGCGTGAGCCCAGCTTTTTATTTTATTATTATTTTTTTATTTTTGAGACAGCCTCAAGCTGTCACTCTGGGTAGAGTGCCATGGCATCACAGCTCACAGCAATCTCCACCTCCTGGGCTTAAGTGATTCTCTTGCCTCAGCCTCCCAAGTAGCTGGGAATACAGGCGCCCATCACAATGCTTTGCTATTTTTTGGTTGTAGTTGTCATTGTTGTTTGACAGGCCCAGGCTGGATTCAAACCCGCTAGCTCTGGTGTATGTAGCTGGAGCCTTAGCCACTTGAGCTACAGGCACCGATATGTGAGCCCGGCCTTTTAATAGTAGTTCATTTTAGTATGATAATGGGCTTTTAATTGTAGTTCATTTTAATATGATAATGGGCTGTCCTCAAGAGGTATTTACATAGCCAGGGAAGACGTGTACAAGGTTGGTTCCAACTAAGACTAATGGATAAGATTAAGATATTAAACATGTGAGCCAAATACTAAGATTTCCTATAATTGAGGCCATTCCATGGGAAGTACCTTCTAAAAACAGGCATTATAGTTTAATTCTTCAAAGCTTGTCCACCAAGATCCCCACTTTCATTTCCTCTGCCTTATTTTTCCTTTTTTCCTAAGTGGCTCCTGCCAATGTTTTCATCCCTCTTCTCTGCTTTTATGGGATCAAAGATGGCATCCTACCAAGACTTCTACACAAACTTGGCACTCAGTAAATATTTGCTGAGTTAAATTAGTAACAAAATGCTGGGCGCAGTGGCTCATGCTTGTAATCCTAGCACTCTGGGAGGCCGAGGCAGGTGGACAGCTTGAGCTCATGAGTTTGAGACTAGCCTAAGCAAAAGCGAGACCCCATTTCTACTAAAATAGAAAAACTGAGGCAAGAGGATCACTTGAGCCCAAGAGTTGGAGGCTGCTGTGAGCTATGATGCCATGGCACGCTACCCAGGGCAACATTTTCAGACTGTCTCAAAAAAAAAACCAAAAAACAAAAAACATTAAATTAGTAACAAAAGAGAAATAAAAAAGCCTACCGACATGGGTCATAAAGTGTGTTCTGCTCGTTATCTGGCATGGAATCTCCTGAGACGTCAGGGCTGCTGGCGCAGCAGCAGGTAAGGGGTCAATAGGCTGGTTGGTTGCATCTGCCTGGAGAAGAGGATGTTGTTTCCTGAATTCTCCCCAGGGCAGCCACACACTTAGCAACCTGTGTCTATGCAGAAGGGCTGCCTTTTTCTACTTTACACAACAGCACCCCAAGGCACAGAGGCAGCAGCTCAGCAGGTGCTTGATACAGATTCCTGGACCCCAGAGCATCCCACCCAAAGCCCACTCTCTGAGGATAAGGCCCAGCAGTCTACATTATAACAAGTCATCCACAGGGTTTTTACACGTAATAAGCTTTGAGGACCACTGAGGAAAGGAAAGGGGACTTTATACCTAAAGTCCTAGAAAATTTTAAAAACATCACCCAGCACAAAGGAGATTCAAGGAAGTTTTTTCCCTCCACTAGCTGTTTGTTGATCTTTTACACTGAATAGCTAAGATTAAAGACCACAGAATACTCAGTAGTTGAAGCAAAGAGAAATGCAGTTGTTGGGGACATTTTGCATTATTATGCTGAAGCGTGAAACATACTTAGAATTTTAAATTGAGGACAGCTTTGCACACAAGTGAGCTGAGTGTGTGCTATCTTGCACACAAGTGAGCTGAGTGTGTGCTTTCTCCTCTCAGTTTGTAACTATCAAGAAGATACTTCCTCGGGTAAGAAATCTCATGCTGGAAGTCAGAAGGAACTCCTGGTGCTAACTCCCTGTAGGACTGTTCTTTTGTGCAGAGTGGGCAGGGCTGGGCAGAGCAGACTTTACTGCCTGTAACCTGTGCTAAAGAGGAACTTCTAATAAAATTAGATACCTCCTGGGGCTTCACTCTCTGCTTTAGTTCCTGGTGGTAATTAATATTCACAGAAACACCTGAGTTCCCACAATGTTCTCACATTCAAAAGAGGAAGTCAAAATTAGCGAAAGAGACATAGTTTTGTCTATTGGGTACAAGACTGTTTAGGCCACTACATGGAGGAAGTAAGTTTTCATACAAACTAAGTGGCAGCTACCATGTGGATATTTGGGGTGCAGCTGTTTGCTAGATCTCTGGTGAATGAACTTCAAAGGCACTCACACAATATCCAGGTCTCAGGCTTCTGGAAAGTCTAATAGCCAATTTGAATATACAAATACATACACCATATGCTAACTGAGGATAGTCAGGTAGGTAAATGACAACTGGTTTCTAATCTGAAATCTTCAGATTGCTGTTGTTATATAAAAAATCACAATGCGAGCCTCTTACAAAATAAATGAGTTATAATAAATGAACATGTCTTTCCTTTGAAAGAGATGTAGGATTATTTTCTATTTATTGGATGCCAGTTGCCTGCCAGGTACTGGCGAGGGGCCAAGAAGGGAGAAAAAAAAAACAGCTATGATATCACTAGAATGATCTCTTTAAAAAACACGTTTTTCAGTGGATTGCTTTTTGTTTCTGAAAAAAGGTTTCTTGTTTCGAAGATAAAAGAAATAAGTGCTAGTTTATTAAAAATAGTTTTTAGATAATACAAAAAATTATAAAGACGAAAGAAAAAGAAAATCTACCAGCCCATCTCCAGGGATAGCCACCTGACATTAGCTGCTTTTCTTTTCTTTTTTTCCCTGGCATTTGATTATCAAAAGGAAATGCAAAAGAAATTGGAAAACACATCTTTTAGCATTTCTAAAGCTCCATATGTGGGAGGTGGGCACGCAAAAAATATAGTTTCTATCATTTTAGCACTGGAGTTTGGGATGGAGGAAAGACGTGGCCCCCAGGGCAGGTGCGGGTCTGAAGGGCCCGGGAAGCGGCAGCACCGTGCGGGCCGCCGGGGGCCGCGCCTGGGTCCACCTGCTCCCCCACCTCCGCACGCAGGAAGCAGGGCGGGGCGGGGCCGGGGGCGGCGGGCTCAGCCAACACCTACCGCGCACCAGGTGCCCGCTGTGGTTTGGAAATGCGTCAGTGAACACAGCCCACAAAGTCCCTGCCCTTGTGACTCGGGCTTACTTTTCCCACAGCCAAGCTAATCGTTGTGAAAGGGGGAGGCGACGAAACCAAGCATTTTCCTGACTTACTATTCCATGAACTTGACCGAGTGAGTTTCTTTAGCGAGCCGGGACTGCTCCAAAGATGGGAAGTGGACAGGTCCTGGCAGGCAGAAATCTAGGGGCCCGCCGGATAGGCGCTCAGATCCGCAGGGAAGGTCTTTCCTTGGTTCTTCCTTCGGGCCAGGGTCGCCCTACCCCGCCCAGCGCCCCCGGCGCGTTCACCCCGAATCCCCGCGGGGCGCGTCCTGCCCGCCTCCCGCCCTGCACCCAGGGACCGGCTCTCCAGGGAGGACTCTGTGCGGGCAGGGAAGACACACACGTCTCTGTGTCTGTCCCAGCACAGAAGACACACACAGGTACACCGCAGCGTCGGCGGGAGGCAGAATATGGGTGCCTGGGGGGACCCCGCCCGCGCCCCGCCGCCGCTCACGGGCACCACCCTGAGCCCCGAGCGGGCCTGCCAGGTGGGAAGCCCACGCCCGGGATGATGGGCACAGCGCGCCGTCTGATACTGTGCTCACTTACTAGAACCTTCCTTTGCGGAAAAGCTTGTTTTCTGTAAGATCCACAGAAATTGATCCCGCTCCCTCATTGGAAAAGAGGCCCTTGTGGTACGTTTTTAAAAACAAGTAGGAATCAAAACTCCTTTAATGTATATAAAAGGGCAAATCTAATAAGTTTAAAATAAGCTTCAACTATCCTGAATGCAGTTTTTGGTGCATTTTACGAATAGGGATTCTTTAGAATGAGCACGTGAGGTGGGTAGGTCTGAAACTATTTCTGGTTTATAGATGAGTAAGTGGAAATTAAAATGACTAGTGAAATGACTAGTCTAAGGTCACACAGTTTCAGAAACCAGGATTTGAGCAAAGACGTTCTCACTCCAAATCTAACTGATGTTCAGGGACCCCACACTGCCTTTCATAAAATGTACTTTATGGTGAACTATGTTGGATGTTGGGACACCTATAGGGCTTGCCCCTACCACGTGGCAAGAATCCTTCAAGCCAGCCCAGATGAAGGGACAGAGCTCCCAGTAAATTAAGTGAGGGAGCAGCGTGTGTGAGGATCGGAAAGCACTGCTAAGCAGATAAAAGCCCCAAACAAGAAGGTGCGTCGTAAAGGGGCATACACAGAAGCTTAGGATGGTGCTGTTTTGGAGGAGGCTTTTCTCCTCGGTCACCTATTTCCCTGTCCTGCGTGGATACCAAGTACCTGTCTAAAAACAGGCCAAGAGCAACTCAGTTCCGCCCCCTCCCGAGAAGCAACTATTCACCCCCTAGCTCTGTCAGTGTCAACCCCCTGCCCCCAGGGCCTCTGCCTTGTGAGGGGTGGAGATAGAAATTCTGTTAAAACATCCACTTCCTCTAAATTGCCTCACTAGCCAGTGCAGCCTAGCACCACAAAGGACCTTCGGAGCAACCCCGAGGGGCTAACACCAACTTTTCCCTTTTCAGATCATAGCGTTTAAAACCCTGCATTGGAGATGCAGACTACGTCGCCCGTGGTCGTTGTGACTCAGCCTGGATATGGCCCTGCGCCCCAAAACTCCAACTGGCAGACAAGCATGTGTGATTGCTTCAGCGACTGTGGAGTCTGTAAGTGGCCCTGGGAAATGGTCCCTATAATTGATAATGAGGTGAATTACAAGTGACCAGATCCTTCCCTCATTGCTTCCTGACTGTGTAGTAGAAGTTTCTAACTTACTACAGGCACCCTGTATAGTTAACAAAAAAAGCTCTGTGCTGATTATAAGTTAATTCATCTCTAGCCCTTCAAACATAAACAAATTCTAGAGTAAAGATCACAGTGAAAGAGCTAATTGATTCTAACAATGAACAGGTCTGGCCTAATGATTATAAATAGACCTATGTTAGCTTAAAATTTTTTCAAGTCTAAGGCTAGGCACCGTGGCTCAGGCCTGTAATCCTAGCCCTCTGGGAGACCAACGCGGATGGCTTGCCTGAGCTCTTGAGTTCCAGACCAGCCTGAGCCTAAGCGTTTGTTGTGGTGGGAGCCTATTGTCCCAGCTACTCAGGAGGCTGAGGCAAGAAAATCACTTGAGTCTGAGGTTGCTGTGAGCTATGACGCCACAGCATTCTACCGGGAGTGACAAAGTGAGACTGTCTCAAAAAAGAAAAAAAAAATTCAAGTCTAACTTGGTTTTTTAAAAAAGACTATTCTTGTTACACGTAAATTTTACTCATTATTTTATAGTTACATTGTGTCCAGTGCCTGGGATGGTTTTCATCCATGGGTTCAGAATGAGCTCACAGAATTTTTACACATATTTTAATTTATGTATTTAGATGTTTTACACATCTGATACTAAAGAATTCTGAAGGCTATTAGCTTGCCATTGGGAAAAATATCTCTATTTCCTTATCATAAGATCTCTCTAAGTGGGGTCTTTCTAAGAGATCTCTCACTTAGAAATCTTTCTAAGTGAACTTAGAGGAAGGTAAGTTTGGGATGAGATGGGGGTTGCAGAGAAGAATGAGGTGCTTCGTTTTAATACTAAGAAACAAACCTACCTACAAAAAATATCCTCTGAAATCTATTTACCTGTCTCCAGTCCACACAGGGTTCTTGGACAAGGAAAGAAAATACATGAACCTTTAAATTTTCAGTTGAACTCTAACTTTGATGAATCAAGTTAATAATCATACTGAGAAGCATAGAAAGGGAAAATTACCTAGAGAATGGAGTGATTAAATTTGTTTATTTGCTCTCTTTATCTTACTAGATCAGCTGGGTGACTACTGAAGCTTCTCAGGACAGTAGTTCAACCTCCACCAATCAAAGTGACAGTTACCACCCAACCAGATGTATACACAAGTTCTAATACAAGCTTTATTGCTTCACTGCAGTGGTTCCTCATGACTTCCTGACAAACCCGAACAGCCTGCCTCACCCCCCAGCTAAGTCCCCATTCCATCCTGGGGCTCTGGCAGTACCCAACGAACTTTGCTGGGACAAGCCAAAGTACCTCAAAGAGGCTCTTTTACCTTTTGTCCACCTTTAAAGCACTTAACTGACTTTTTTGTTTTTTCTTTTGAGATAGAGTCTCACTTTGTCAGCCTTGGTAGTGTAGTAGAGTACCGTGGCATCACAGCTCACAGCAATCTCAAACTCTTGGTTTCAAGCAATTCTCTTGCCTCTGCCTGCCGAGGAGCTGGGACCACAGGCACCCGCCACAATGCCCAGCTATTTTTATTTTTTTATTTCCCTACTAGACTTAAGTCAGGGGTGAAGGGGGGGGTCCCGGGAAAACTTGCTCTTTTCCCCTAGGTTGGTTTGCTGAAAAGATCAACTTACAGATATAGTAGATTAGTAAGAGAAAGATTTACGTCCAAATACCACGCACATGGGGGGAACCACAAGAATGATTTCCCGAAGTTTCAGTGATAGTCAGTGGCTTTTAAAGATGCCTTCTAGAAGGGAGGGGGGAGAGAAACTGGTAAGTATCTGTGCAGCAAGTGGTTGCTAAGGGGGGATGGATAGATGGAGGGAAACAGAATGATTAGTAGATTAACCTGAGAGACAGGTATTGTACTTCAAATGACCTTAGGGCCAGGTCTGTTAGCCTGTGACAAGGAGTCCAGAAGTCCCTTTTCTGATACTCAATCAGGTTACTCGGGTTTTATAGAGGAGAGGCCAGTGCTTTCTAATCAAAAATGGCGTTTTCACTGAAAATATTCTTTATACCCAGGAATCATATTTTGGGGTGAACTTTCCTTAGTTCCTTCAGGGGCATTGTCGGTACTGAGGGTAGTGTCTGCAACATGGCAGGTTTCAGTCAATCAATGAATAAGTGAATGAAGGCAGGGCTCTGAAACCAACCACATACTTTCCAAGGAGCACTCATTCCCGAGATGATCTGAGGGGGAGGGGGGAATCAGAAGCAAACCCAAACAGAAACATAAAAAGGTGTTCCCCGTGATTTGAACCGCCCTTCGTGAAAGCAAACTAACTTTCAGCAGTGGTGGGCAGCACGGAGTAACGCGTACCCCGGTGTGCTGTGTCCAGGTCTCTGCGGCACGTTTTGTTTCCCGTGCCTGGGATGTCAAATTGCAGCTGACATGAATGAATGCTGTCTGTGTGGAACAAGTGTCGCCATGAGGACTCTCTACCGCACCCGCTATGGCATCCCTGTGAGTCTCTTATAATCCTGTATCAATCCTATGTGCAGACACATTCAAAATAATTGTTATAAATATGGAGACCCTTTCCGTGGCATCCGTCATCTGAGTCTGATTGGGGAGAGTCTCCTAGCTTGTGCAACCTTGTCGTCAGTTGTAGCCACAGGTCCTTTGGTTATGGAACCTCCTTCCTCGGTTTCTGTTGAAAACCCCAGAAAATAAATAACTCTCATATTTGCGAGGTATGTCACATGATGGAAGAGGATTATTGAGAGGCCACTGTGCCCCAGATGCGTTACATTTGTTATCTCTCTTAATCCTCACACCTCCTGCAGTGGATAGGTCACAACGTTTTACAAATGAAGACGTTACGATTTTAAGAAGTGGAGCAATTCACACAAAGATTATGCAATAGAGTAGAGAGGGAGTCAATGTTGATTTCTAATTTTCCATACGCGCCATTCCATTACACATGCTTCATTTTATATAGTAGGGGCAGTGTATTTCTCAAGGTTCTGCAGAGAAACAGAAGCAATGGGATGGAAGATGGAGTCCACACATACAGGAATGCCTTGAGGTTCAGTTCCAGACCAATGAAATAAAGCAAGTCACGTGAACATGTTGGTTCCCACTATGCTGTAGTGTAGTCTATACCATTATGGTTAAAAAAGCAATGTATGTACCTTAATTAAAAAATACTTTACAGCTAAAAAAATGTTAACAGTCATATTCCTGAACCTTCAGGGAGTTGTAATCTTTTTTTGCTAGTAGAGGGTCTTGCCTCAAGACCTCAGGTTGCTGAAGGCTGGTGGTTGTGTCAATTTCTTAAAATAAGACAACAATGAAGTGTGCTCCATCAATTGACTTTTCCTTTTACAAAAGATGTCTCTGTGGCACGTGATGCTGTTTGATAGCATTATATATCTCCATAATAAAACTTTATTTTATTTATTTATTGATGTATTCATTTATTCATTTGTGGAGATGGGTGTCTCACTATGCTGCTCAGGTTGGTCTGGAACTCCTGGTCTCAAATGATTCTCCCATCTCTGCCTCCCAAAGTGTTGGGATTACAGACATGAGCCACCATGCCCAGTTCCACAGTAGAACTTCTTTCAAAACTGGAGTCACCTGTGATACTCCAAAATCCTCTGTTGTCATTTCAACAATGTTCACAGTGGCTTGGTCCCTGAAGCACAGTGGTTACGGCACCAGCCACATACACTGAGGCTGGCGCGTTCGAACCCGGCCTGGGCCAGCTAAATAACAATGACAACTGCAACAAAAAGTAGCCAGGCATTGTGGTGGGTGCCTGTAATCCCAGCTACTTGGGAGGCTGAAGCAAAAGAATAACTTAAGCCCAGGAGTTTGAGGTTGCTGTGAGTTGTGATGTCACTGCACTCTACTGAGGGTGACATAGTGAGACTCTGTCTCAAAAAAAAAAAACAAAAAAAGTTCACAGCTTCTTCACCAAGAGTTTCTTTCCATTTCAAGAAACCACTTTCTGGGTGGCGCCTATGGCTCAGTGAGTAGGGTGCCGGCCCCATATACCGGAGGTGGCGTGTTCAAACCCAGTCCCGGCCAAAAACTGCAAAAAAAAAGAGAAACCGCTTTCTTTTTTCAACTCTAAGAAGCAACACATCATCTGTTCAAGTTTGATCATTAGATTGCAAGCAATTCAGTCCCATCTTCAGGCTCTGATTCTAATCCTAGTTCTCTCGCCTTTTCTACCACATCTGCAGTTACTTCCTCCGCTGAAATCTTGAACCCCTCAAAGTCATTCATGAGGATTGGAATCAACTTCATCCAAACTCCTCTGAATGTTATTTTTACTTCCATAAATTACAAATGTTCTGAATGGCATCTAGAATGGTGAACCCTTTCGATTTACCTGCTTAGATCCATCGGAGGAATCATTTTCTTTTTCTTTCTTTTCTTTTTTTGAGAGACAGTCTCATTTTGTTGCCCTTGGTAGAGTGCCGTGGCATCACAGCTCATAGCAACCTCCAGCTCTTGAGCTTAGGCGATTCTCTTGCTTCAACTTCCCGAGTAGCTCAGACTACAGGCGCCCGCCACAACACCTGGCTATTTTATTGTTGTTGTTGCAGTTTTTTTGGATGTGGCCAGGTTTGAACCTGCCACCCTCAGTAGATGGGGCCTGCTCCCTACTTACTGAGCCACAGGCACCACCCCAAGGAATCATTTTCTATGGCAGTTATAGCCTGACAAAATATATTACTTAAATAATAAGACTCGAAAAGGAAAATTACTACTTGCTCCGTGGGCTGCAGAATGCATGTTACGTCAGCAGGCATGAAAACAACATGCGACTCCTTATACATCTCCATCAGAGCTCTTGGGTAACCAAGCGCTTTGTCCATGATCAGTAATATTAGTATTTTGAAAGGAATCCTTTTTTTCTGAGCAGTAATTCTCAACGGTATGCTTGACATTCGGTAAAGCATGCTGTGACCAGATGTGCTGTTATCCAGGCTTTGGGAGTATTCCTAAGAGCCTTAGGACGTGCAGAATGGTAAACACTGGCTTCAGCTTCAAGTTACCAGCTGCAGTAGCCTCTAAGAGTCAGCCTGTCTTCTGAGGCTGTGAAGCAAGGCTTTGCTCCTCCTCTCCTTTCTGAGATGAGTCCTGTACGGCTTCTACTTCCAATATGAGGCTTTTTCACCTGCGTCAAAAATCTGTTGTTTAGCATGGCCACCTTCACCGATGACTTAACTGGATATTCTGGATAACTTGATGCAGCTTCTACATCAGCACTGGCCACTTCTCCTTGCAATTTTATGTTGTGCAGATGGCTGTTCGTTACATCTCATGAACTAATAACCTCTTTTAGCTTCAGATTTCTCTCCAGCAGCTTCCTCACCTCTCTCAGCCTTCATAGACTTGCTGAGAATTAGGGGCCTCTCTGGCTTATGCTTTGGCTTAAGAGAAAGTTGTGGCTGGTTCGATCTCTTGTCCAAACCATTAAAACTTTTCTTTATATCAGCAATAAAACTGCTTTACTTTTTTATCACTCACGTGTTCACCGGAGCAGCACTTTTGATTTCCTTCAAGAGCTTTTCCATTGAGTTCACAACTTGGCTAATGTTTGGCACAAGAGGCTTCACTTTCAGCTTCTCTCTGCTTTCACATGCTTTTCTCATAACTCTTAGTCATTTCTAGCTTTTGATTGAAAGTGAGAGATATGTGACTCTTCGTTTCATTTGAACATTTAGAGGACATTGTAGGGTTATTAATTGGTCGAATTTCAATATAGTTATGTCTCAGGAAATAGAGAGGCTGAAGAGAAGGAGAGAGATGGAGAAATTGCTGGGAGGTGAACCAGTCAGAACGCACTTAACGCTTATCAATTAAGTTTGCCATCTTGTACAGTTTGTGGTGACACAACTAGTTATGATACCAATATTACTGATCACGGATCACCATAACAGATGCAATAAGAATGAAGGCAGCCTCATGTGGTGCCTCATGCCTGTAATCCTAGCACTTTGGGAGGCTGAGGCAGGAGGATGGTTTGAGACCAGGAGTTTGAAACCAATCTGGGCAACATAGTGAGACCCCATCTCTACAAAAAACTAAGAAAAAACTGGGTGTGGTGACAGGAAGATCTCTTGAGCTCATGAGTTTGAGATTGCAGTGAGCTATGAGAAGCTGAGGCAGGAGGATCTCATGAGCCCAGAATTTTTTTTTTTTTTTTGAGACGGAGTCTCACTATGTCACCTTCCATAGAGTGCTATGTCATCACAGCTCACAGCAACCTCAAACTCTTGGGCTTAAGCGATCCTCTTGCCTCAGCCTCCCAAGTAGCTAGGACTACAGGCGCCTGCCACAATGCCCAGCTAATTTGTGTTGCAGTTGTCATTGTTGTTTAGGAGGCCCAGGCCAGGTTTGAACCTGCCAGCCTTGGTGTATATGGCCGGTGCCCTGCTGACTGAGCTACAGGCACCGCCAAGCCCAGAAATTTGAGGTGGCCAAGTGAGCTATGAAGATGCCACTGCACTCTGGGCAGTGCCTGTGGCTCAGTGGGTAGGGTGCTGGCCCCATATACCAAGGGTGGTGGGTTTGAACCCAGCCCCAGCCAGCTACTTGGCAATCACAACTGCAACAATAAAAAAAAAAAAATAAAAAGCCAGGTGTGTGGCTGGCACCTGTAGTCCCAGCTACTCCAGAAGCTGAGGCAAGAGAATCACTTAAGCCTAAGAGTTTGAGGTTGCTGTGAGCTGTGACGCCGTGGCACTCTACCAAGGGTGACAAAGTGAGACTTTGTCTCAAGAAAAAAAAAAGAAGATGCCACTGCACTCTAGCCAAGGCCACAGAGCAAGACTCTATCTAAGAAGCAAAAACAACAAAAAATCAGAATGAAAAAGTTTGAAATATTGTGAGAATTACCAAAATTCGACATAGACGCATGAAGTGAACACATTCTATTGGAAAACTGGTGCTAACACACTTGTTCGAGGCAGGCTTGTTGCACTTTCAATTTGTAAAACATGCATTATTGGCTGGTTGTGATGGCTCATGCCTGTAAGCACAGCACTTTGGGAGGCCAAGGCAGAGGGATTGCTTGAAGCCAGGAGTTCAAGACTGGCCTGGGCAACAGAGACCCTGTCTCTACAAATTCTTTTTCATTATCTGGGCACAGTGGCGTGCACCTGTAGTCCTACCTACTCTCGGAGGCTGCAGTGAGCTATGATTACCACAGCACTGCAGCCTGGGTGACAGAGTAAGACTCTGTCTTAAAAAAGAAAGAAAGAAAAGGAGGGAGGAAGGAAAGTCTGTCCATGAAGCTCAATGATACAGCTTTGATTTTTTTAATTTATCAAAGCCCTGATGCAAAGCATTTTAAAAATATCTAATTTCACAAGGTTTGTTAAGAAAAATGATAGTCCCCAAACTTCTCTCCTCTTCTTCCCTCCCCCAGAGCTGATTTCTTGGGCGTTTTCTTACATATCTCCAAATCACAGACATGTATTCCTACTTCTTGACCTTTAAATGTGGGGCATTTAACTTGCACTATGGAAGATGAGAATTTACTTCTGTTTTCTCCAACCCCACCCCAACACTTCTCAGCCTCCTTCCCATATAGTTACATGTAATTTTGGTTAATTCTGTATTCAGTATTTACATCATGATACCTATGTTTGTTTTATTCAACTTTGGAGTTGAGTCTTGTAATGAATATGATTGGTTTTCCTGCTAAATTTTATTTTTTCCAATATTAGTACTTCTTGGTTTTTTCATTAGCAGCTTCCCTCCATTTACTTATGAGTACTTTAATACAAAATTCTTTGTCAGTTTTCTAAATCTCTTCCAACACAGTCACCACATATATTCTGTAATTTTCATCTTCTTAATGAAATTGTCCCCTAACCTATTCCCCTTTGAGATATTTTTTTATTTTTATGTGTTTTTTTTTTTCTTAGAGACAGAGTCTTACTCTGTCGCCCTCGGTAGAGTGCCCCGCCACAATACCTAGCTATATTTTGTTATAGTTGTCATTGTTTTAGCTTGCCCAGGGCTGAGATCGAACCTGCCAACCTCAGTGTATGTGGCTATGCCGTAACCACTGTGCTATGGGTGCCGATACTCTCTCTCTCTTTTTTTTTTTTGAGACAGAGCCTCAAGCTGTCCCCCTGGGTAGAGGGCCCTGCCATCACAGCTCATAGCAACCTCCAACTCCTGGGCTTAAGTGATTCTTTTGTCTCTGCCTCCCAAGTAGCTGGGACTATAGGCGCCCACCACAACGCCCAGCTGTTTTTTGGTTGTAGTTGTCATTGTTGTTTGGCAGGCCCGGGCTGAATTCGAACCTGCCAGCTCTGGTGTATGTGGCTGGTGCCTTAGCCTCTGGAGCTACAGGCACTGAGCTGATACCCTCTCATTTTGATAGAATACATTCTCTGGTAGCTTCCTAAGACAGGGAGGAAGTGTGGAAGAAAAGAATTTTTAAATTCTTCTTCCTGAGATATTTTTCTTTTCTTTCTCCTTTTTTTTTTTTTTGAGACAGAGTCTCATTTTGTCACCCTTGGTAGAGTGCTATGGCATCATAGCTCACGGCAACCTCAAACTCTTTGGCTCACGCGATTCTCTTGCCTCAGCCTCCTGAGGACCCGGGACAACAGGTGCCCACCACGATACCCAGCTACTTTTACAGATGAGCTCTTGCTCTGGCTCAAGCTGGTCTCGAGTCTGTGAGCTCAGGCAATCTACCCACCTCAGCCTCCCAAAGTGCTAGGATTATAGGCGTGAACCACCTCGCCTGGCCTTGCCTTTTTTTTTTTTTTTTTTTTTTGAGACAGGATCTGGCTCTGTTGCCCAGTGGAGTGCAGTGGCATCATTATCACTCACCCCAACTTCAAATTTCAGGCGTGAGCACTCCTCCTGCCTCAGCCTCCCAAGTTCCTGCAAGTGTGCACCACCACATTTAGCCTTGAAATTCTTTATTCTACCCTCATACTTGATATTTGGTTAGATATCTTCTTTCTATTTTCAGAATTATAAAGTACTGGAACACATTTTATGTCATAAAAAAAGACAAGAGTTATATGGAAGCATGAATTGACATTTTGTTAAATGTATCCATTCAGACTCTGAATCTAAAGGACAAATGTCTTCTGCTTCTCTTCGAGATGTCTGAAAATCCGCAAGTCATTACACCAAATAGGTGAATTTTATATTGCTGTTTCTTTTTTATTTTCACACAGGGATCTATTTGTGATGACTATTTAGTGACCCTTTGCTGTCCTCATTGTTCTCTCTGCCAAATCAAGAGAGATATCAACAGAAGGAGAGCCATGCGTACTTTCTAAAAGCGTGACGGTGAGTCAATGCAAACAGCCTTCCTAGAATCTCTGGATGTTTAGAAATAGAATTAAGAGCATTGTCAATTAGTCATTGTTTTGAGTAATAATTCAGTTATAATAATTTTTAAATACCCCAAAATGCTATCTTAATATAAAGATTGATTTTTATTCTTTCTTATGAAGAAGATAGCTCCATGCTTTGAAATCGTATTTTAGTAACTAAAGGAAAGGTGAATTCTCTAAACTCAGAATTCTGTTGGTCTATTAATGAAGCAAGAAGTAGAAAGCATGTTCCCCACTCAGACAAACAGGTAGACAAAATAAACTGGCAAATACTTATAAAATAGTAGAGCAGATGAAAATTACATATTTTGTAATATTTGGATTGATTGTGCCATAAATCATCTATCGTAGCTAGGTGAAGTTAAATAGAAAAGTCCAGTTGAAAAAGTGAACTTTGAAAGAGGTGGATGTAGAATTTAGAGTATTTGGAAATGCTACATAGAATTTCACTATCTCAAATTCAAACAAGTCATTTTCTACTAATTTTTTGCTATGAGCTATCATGGATGTAGTTAAGTAGAAATCAACATGATTTTGCCAGTCTTCTGTAAAATGCATCTGGACTCTGGGAAGAAAACATTTTTTCCATTCTGTGCTATATACCACTTCCTTTCTCAACTGAGTAAGCACTCTGTAGAGGTTAACAAAGACAATTCTTGGGAAATATGTTTTAAAAATGTTTTTTAAGCTTGGCGCCTATGGCTCAACGGGCTAAGGCACCAGCCACGTACACCTGAGCTGGAGGGTTTGAATCCAGCCTGGGCCGCCAAACAACAATGACGGCTGCAACCAAAAAATGGCCAGGCGTTGTGGCAGGCGCCTATAGTCCCAGCTACTTGGGAGGCAGAGGCAAGAGACTTGCTTGAGCCCAGGAATTGGAGGTTGCTGTGAGCTGTGATGCCATGGCACTCTATCTAGGGTGACAGCTTGAGGCTCTGTCTCAAAAAAAAGCAATAATAATAATAATGTTTTTTAGTGGCCTGGGCTCAGTGGCACACACCTGTAATCCTAGTACTTGGGAGGCTTTGGTGGGTGGATTGCCTGAGCTCATGAGTTCGAGACCAGCCTGAGCCAGAGCGAGACCCCAACTCTAAAAAATAGCCGGGTGTTGTGGCGGACGCCTGTAGTCTCACTACTTCGAAGGCTAAGGCAAGAGGATCGCTCAAGCCCAAGAGTTTGAGGTTGCTGTGAGCTAAGATGCCAAGGTACTCTACCAAGGGTGACAAAGTGAGACTGTCTCAAAAAAAAAAATACATTAATTAAAAATAAATAAATAAAAATGTTCTTTTATTTAGCAGATAAGGTATCAAGTATATGGTACTCTGTAAGATACTGTGAGGTGTTACGTGGGACAAGGTCTAAATAAGCCGGTCCTTCTGTCTTTAGAGCAGCGGTTCTTAACCTATGGGTCGTGACCCCTTTGGGGGTCAAACGACCCTTTCACAGGGGTCACCTAAATACATCTTAGGTATCAGATATTTACATTATGATTCATAACAGTAGCAAAATTATAGTTATGAAGTAGCAACGGAAATAATTTTATGCTTGGGGGTCACCACAACATGAGGAACTGTATTAAAGGGTCACGGCATTAGGAAGGTTGAGAACCCCTGCTTTACAGGCATTATACTTAAAGACAAGGGATTAAACAAGCCCCTAAATAAAATGCACAGTATGCACTTTTAGAGAAAGTGGTATTTTATGGTCAGAAGAGGAAAGGATCATATCTGGTAAAATGTATGGGTGAAAAATTCTTGAAATTTCTTTTTTTTTTCTGAGACAGTCTCAAGCTGTCACCCTGGGTAGAGTGCCATGGCAACATCATTGCTCACAGCATCTTCCAACTCTTGGGCTCAAGTGATCCTCTTACCTTGGGTTTTTGTTTGTTTTGTTTTGTTTTTAGTAGAGATAGGGTCTCGCTTTGGCTCAGGCTGGTCTCGAACCCGTGAGCTCAAGCAATCCACCTGCCTTCCAGAGTGCTAGGATTATAGACGTGAGCCACCAGCCCGGCCCTTGAAATTTCTCGAAAGGTTTTTTTAACGCTGAAGAAGAAGTGTGTATCAGTTCACAACAAGAAATAGAGGGCACTCCGATTGTGATAATTCAAGGATCTGATGAAGACCAATTGTAAAGGAGTGTGTGAGGGATGTAGGGAAATCACAGGGGATGGTTTAATAACCTGCCTAGCAACATCAAGGCCCCAGAGAGGAGAGGAAGAAGCAGGTACCTGAATCTCTGGAGAGAGCTGTGTGGAGAAGGCTGCCCTGAGAGGAGCAGTATCCTGGCAACGGGGGACATGAGCATAGAGTGGAAGAAGCGTGCTGAGCGCAGTTTCTGATCTCCTCCTGAGCTTCCCGGGCACTGACCCCATCACAAAGGCAAAGGGCAGGGGAGAATCACTCTAGTCCACAAGTCAGCCTTTCAGGGCATACAGCAGGTGGTCAAGGTCGAGCTGGGTCAGATGCAGCAAACAGACGTTCACTAACACCGATGCAAGTTTGGTTCCTAGAAATGGAATATTGCTTCTAATCGGCGGCAACATTAGTGAAACTATAGAGGCCAAAAAAAGGAAAAACATCTTTATAAGCTTAGGGCGAACTTGGTTGGAAAAATAATGAGAAATAAAAGATATTTTAAAGTGAGTTGGGACACTGACATGTGATGGTACAAATACTAGGCATCAGGAAGCTCTTAGAGGCTGTGACTAGAGCTACACTTTATTTTTTTTAATAGTTTTATTTTTATTTATTATTTTTTTTTTGAGACACAGCCTCAAGCTTTCACCCTGGATAGAGTGCTGTGGCATTGCAGCTCACAGCAACCTCCAATTCCTGGGCTCAAGTGACTCTCCTGCTTTTGCCTCCCAAGTAGCTGGGACTACAGGCACCTGCCACAACGCCTGGCCATTTTTTGGTTGCAGCCGTCATTGTTGTTTGCATTGTTGTTTGGTGGGCCCGGGCTGGATTTGAACCCGCCAACTCAGGTGTACATGGCTGGCGCCTTAGCCGCTTGAGCCACAGGCACCTAGCCTTTAGTTTTGTTTTATTCCCAAGGGCCCCTTCCCTGTGGGCGTGTGAATTAGTGCATCCATTCCCACAGGTGGCTCCAAGGGGAGGCCATTTCCCAAGCAGAATTCTGCAGGTACCACTCTGGAGAATTTGAGTCTGGACACTGAGAATTAAGATATTCTGAGTATTATTTTTATAATGTAAAGTCTTATAGATAGAAAGTAAAATGAGGTATTTTCTTTTCTGTAGTATGAGTTAGTTTATCTAAACTTCCCATTGTACTTTCTCTGTCTTTGAATCATGTACAACCGCCAAGAAAGCAAAGAGCTGTTGTGAGCCTGTGAGAGTACAAATATGCGAGGGACGGTACAGGTATAGCCCAGAAAACTGTGAAAGACTGGTGGCGCCTGTGGCTCAGCGAGTAGGCACCAGCTCTGTATACTGAGGGTGGCGGGTTCAAACCCGGCCCCGGCCGAACTGCATCAAAAATTAGCCGGGTGCTGTGGCGGGCGCCTGTAGTCCCAGCTAC